>LJJS01001673.1:0-13912 GCA_001447215.1 Diaporthe aspalathi
TTAAATATTTATTTATAAATAGCTTTTATTAACTAGTAATTATTATTAGTTTACTATTATAAACTAATATAATAGCACCCTAGGGACCCGTTTTAATAACCCTAGACAGCAAAACAGATGCCACGACGCAACCCTGCAAGGACTTGACAACGGAGGACCGACGGGACCAACGAGCGGTCCAGCCGACCGCAAGGCTGGACCGCACAAGTTAACAAGCGGTCTATACGGTCTATCTTTAAAGACAGATAAAGAGTTAGAATATATAATAAATATAGTTATTATCACGATAGATAGCTTTTATAGGATAGACTTTTTAGTTATTAATCTAAGTATTTAGTCTTATAACTAGATAGCCTTACAGCTAGTAATTATTATCAGTTTATAAATATTGCTTAACTATTATATATGTTACGTATTTCGAATATAAACCTTTTAATTTCCCGGTTTAAAGGACTCGGAACCCTTTAATTATTACATTTATAATATTACTTAATTATTACCGCTTAGTTATATATTTTAAATATAAGCCTTAATTAATAGGTTTAAAAGACTTAAAGAACTTTAATTATTACATTTTATAAAAAACTAAACTTTTTTATAATTAAAAAACTGGCTTAAATTTCGCTATATAACTTTTTAATAAAGTTTTTAATTTTTGCGCAGTTTAAAGCTGATTTTAATTGGCTTTATTATAAAGCTGTTGCTATTTTTAAATAATAAATATTTTTTTAATAATAAATATTTTTTTTAATAATTTATTATTATTAATATTATATTTATTATTAAATATTAAGTTTATAAACGTTTATAATTATATATAGAAACTGCTTGCATTTTTTTAAAAAAGAGATTTGTATCCGGATTAAAAAACAAAACCAACTAGGTAGTGGGGGGCTGAAAGAGGGCCGGGACGTTAAACAACGACCGACCTCTCGAGAGGTGATGCGTTAAGTCAACAATGATCCTATCTATCCCTTTGTGGGTAGACCGTCTCTCCAACCCGCGTGTGGACATTTGCGGCCACTGCAGCACAAGACTGTCACAAGCAAATCTTCCATGGATGGCCGGCCGTACAGCTCGTCTCAGATCGCACTACGGTAGTCCAGCTATTATAGAACCTTGGCCGTGTTGATATTCGATGCATTCCAACAACAAGTATCCTCAATGGTGGGCGGGACAGTCACCTATCAGGACCTGGGGTGGGGAAGACTGCAGGTGGTGCAGCCCAAGACCCGCAGAGGAACTCGGACCGGGGTTCCCTCGGCTTTTTCCTCAACTACAACCAACACCTACCGGTAACCACCTACCTAGGGGCCTTCACGAAGTACTCCCCGCGTCCTCAAAACCGCTGAGTAGCAGCCGACGCGACCCTGCTCAGATATCACCATGCCACCGCAACAACGACGGCGCATGCCCCTGTCGTGCGAGCCGTGTCGTGCGCGGAAGATCCGCTGCTTGGTCGGCAACGCCCCAAGCGGGCGGTGTCAGACTTGCATCCGCCGCGGCATCCCGCCTGGTGAGTGTGTCTACCTCCGCCAGGTCCGGGCCGCCGGGGCGCCACTGGGTGGTCAGAACAACGTCGAAGCGACGAACTCGCAGCTCCTGGAGCGGATCAACACGCTCGAGGAACTCATCCTCCGCGGCAGTAGGCCCGTCGATGTGAGGGACGCGGCCACACTCTTCGGCTATCAAGAGGACCTTTCGACCGAAGCCCAGGCTGCGGTAGACGAGCGCAACCTGCCGTCACCGGTGTCCTCGCTGCTGGCCGAATGCCCACACGGAGCCGTTATGCCCTCTCCCACTTCACCTCGGACTGGCTTGACAAAGTCAAAGCGTGGCTACGAGAAATATCACCCTATGCTCCACCAATGGCCCATCGGGTTTGAGGCGGGCCAGTCGAACGTTGAAGAACCCGGGGTTCGCCTGGACCATTCTGACCCAGATGACGACGACGACTTGCCTGTGGCTCCAGTACACACGTCGCGTGAGGAAATTCTTGCACCATTGCCTCCGGGGCCCTACTGCGATGAGCTCAAGGCGATATACCTCGACGTGTTCGCCCCTCTGTTCCATGTGCTCCATGATCCCACATTCTCCGCGGAGTATACACATTTCAGAGAATGCGCTGCAGAATGCTCCCTTTCGTGGCTGGCCCTGCTCTTCGCCGTCTTTTCCGTTGCAGTCACAGCGCTCGATGGAGATAGCTCGCTTCTACGGGATCTGGGGAGAGACACGAGTCGACACGCCAACGTGGCTGCGCTCATTAGGCGCTATCGTGCAGCCGCGTTGCGCTGTCTGCACGTGGACCAGTTCCTCTGGCGGCATAATCTTTACACCCTCCAGTCGCTCATCATACTTATTTACGGCATCAGCCATTCGCATGGCCCATCCTGGCCACTGCTCGGCCTGGCCAGAAACATTGCAGTCTCTATAGGATGTCATGTGGACCCCGACGAACTTGGGATAGGTGTTGTCGAGGCAGAACAGCGCCGACGCAGCTGGGCGGCTCTGAACATGTTACACACGTCCCAAAACGTCTCTTTCGGAGGCCTCGATCCGACTCCGCTTCCCACCAGTGTCAAGATGCCTCTTGACATTGATGACGACGAGCTTGCCAACGTCTCTGGTGACGTGTCCGTGGGCCAGGCCTGGCGGGATGCTACTAGGCCATCTCAGATGTCATACCTTCTCTATAAATTCCGGCTGTACAATATCTCCTCGCGGATCTGTGGCTTTCTCTCGTCGGCATCTACGCAAGGCTTTCCTGAGTACGACAAGATACAAAGTCTTGAAGATGAGATCTCGCAACAGCGTGAGCTGTGGAACCGTCGTTATATCGCCGATAGCTCTTTGGGTGACATTCCGCATTATCAAACTGCCCAGATCAACATTTTGTTTATCTATGCCCATCACCTCGTGCTCCTTCTCCACCGGCCGGTAATCATGCAGGAGGCTGTCCTGCCTGCTAATATGGGAGCCTCAACTTATACTGCAAGTCAATCTCTGGGTGCACGCACACGATGCATTGACAGTGCTTGCACGTTGCTTGAAGGCTTTTCAAGACTATATACGTGCGAGGAGTTCCGCCCCTATCGGTGGTATACCAATGGACTTGGGAGCTTTTACGCTTTCCACGCTGCGCTGTTCCTCATTTATTCATACATCGTCTCTCCCAGGCCTCCAACGACCAATTCAGGGCGGATCGAGCAAGTTCTTCAGCAAACACTACTTATTTTCGAAGACTTCGCAAGTGGAGGCATGAGTCGTATATGTTCAAGGACAGTTCCGGTATTGAGACGATTCTGGTACGTCGTTGTCATCCGAATGCGTCACTCTTCGCTGCTGACTGGACCACGGCATAGCAACGTCGGTGGCATTGCCGCAAATGAATTACCTGGCCATGCCCGCACTGGTCATGTTCCGGATTGTGCCAATATTTTGCCAGCCACCGAGACGCCTCCATCGCGAAACAGCCTGAGGTCAACGTTCCTCACAGGAGCTCAAAACGGGCCGGGCAACCCCGAGCATCTGGGCTTCTTCTTAGACAGCCTCCAGCCTCAATACTGGCTATCACCAGCCACCATGGACCGGAACGCTTGGACAAATTGGGACATGAACACCTTATTCAACTTGGACTAACTAACACATTTCCGTGAGGGCATATTTGCAATCGTATCTAAATCCCCTTGAGCCACTTGCCGAACACCCATCCCAAAGGAAAGTGACCTTTGCATCCAGGTCTTGTGCACTGATACTGCCAAGCTTCCGAGGACTCAGAGCACCGCCATTCGTAAAATCCGTCAAGGTTCCTGTTAACTTCTCGTGGCTGTTGTCCCAATGGGTGTGGGTAAATTACCCACCGCCATCGCCGCCTTTGCCCGCGTATCTCCGCTTGTCCCCGCGTTCACCGCTGTCGGGGCACCTGGGACCCTTGTCAGTGGCACCAGCTACGCGGCGCAAGGCCTGCTGCTTTCCCCGGCACCTCAGAGTGGAGCGAGTCGAGCAATGACGAGATTTGAGATTTTGGCGGTCGTGAGAGGTACAAATGAAGTCGTGGAAATACCGAGCGTCTCCTTGCGACATCAGTCTTCTCGCCCGGGTAAACAACACTGACCTAGTACGGCTTCAGAGTTCCTTACCACACTCCAAAGCAACTTTTGACTCAGTCCACTGCGATAATTTCGTGGAATCAAGATGGCAAAGGCCATCAACTACACTGCCTTGGTGCATCCAGAAACAGGTGCACAACAGATTGGGCATCTGGACAGAGAGAACAATACGATCCAGCCGCTCAGCTTCGGTTCTGGAACGCCCGTAAAGGATCTTTACCAGATCATCGAAGCCGGACCCCCAGACAAGGTTACAGCCACCGGCTCGCCCCTGCCAGCTGGGTCCGTCAAGATTCTGCCTGTCATCTCAGGACGCGATGTCCTCGCGGTCGGAAAAAACTACATGGAACACGCCAAGGAATTCAACAGCTCTGGTTTCGACAGCTCCGACAAGGTCGACCGCCCAAGCCACCCGGTCATCTTCACCAAGAGGGCCACCTCAATCATCGCTGACAAGGAGGACGTTTTGCTCCACGAGGATTTCACGTCGACTGTCGACTACGAAGGCGAGATCGGAGTAATCATCTCGAAACCCGGCTTCCGCGTTTCGGCCCAAAATGCCTGGGATTATGTGTGGGGATATACCATCATCAACGACTTGACTGCCCGCGAGCGGCAGCGTGACCACAAGCAATTCTACATTGGAAAGTCGCCTGATACTTTTTGCCCCATTGTTAGTCTCTAAACCCAGGCTGAGCTAGACTATGCAGGTCTCCAATGGCTTTGCTAACTTTGAATACCACTACAGGGTCCCAGTGCGGTGCGAAAGGAAGACTTGCCCAGCACTCTGAGAATCCAGACGCACGTCAACGGTGAGCTGCGACAGAACTCGTCGACAGAAGACTTGATCTTCTCTATCCCGGAACTCATCGAGACCTTGTCCGCCGGCCAGACCCTGCAGCCGGGCGACGTTCTGGCCACCGGAACCCCTGCGGGCGTGGGTATAGGGAGGGACCCTCCGGTCTATCTAAAGCCCGGCGACGAGGTGGCCATCTCCGTCACCGGGCTCGGGACCCTAACCAACAAGATCTCGCAGCCAGGAGCCGTCAACACCACTGGAACACGCATCAGCGCGTCAAGCTCCTTCGCACTCATTAACTCGGACAAGGCCGTCGGCCGCGGCGACGCACTAACTGTTGTTGATGGCAAGCCGTTCTCGTACAACAAGCTTGGCTCAGGATCCGAGAGGGTCATCTTCGTGCATGGCCTCGGTGGGACAAAGGACTACTGGACACCGCTGATATCCGTCCTCACAATCCTAGAGAGGGCCACAGTTCACTTGTACGACTTTGAGGGCCATGGGCTGACACCTTCGCATCCTCTGAGTCCTCTGACAGTCTCATCCATGGCCAATGATCTCTCCGGGATATTCAAAGTCGCCGAAGCCTCTGATACGGCACCGGCCACACTGATCGCCCACTCTCTCGGCTGCCTAGTCGCCCTCAAGTTCACAATCGACAACCCAGGCCTAGTCAAGAAACTCATCCTCCTTGGGCCTGTCCCCTCCCCCCTGCCAGAAGCCGGCGCCAAGGCCTCCCTCAGCCGTGCCGCACTGGTCCGGACGAAGGGGATGGCGGCCGTTGTCGACCCGGTTGTTGCCGCGGGGACGTCGGACGCCTCGAAACGAAACAACCCGCTCGCCATCGCAGCCGTACGCTTGTCCCTTCTGGGACAGAATCCCGAGGCATACGCCAAGGCCTGCCATGCGCTCGCTGACTCAACGACAACGGTGCTTGGTGTTGAGGCCATCGCGGCCTCAACGCTGATTATTACCGGCGCGGATGACAAGGTCTCGCCTCCAGCGGTGTGTGAGCAGTACCAGGCTAGGATGCAGGACTGCCGTATTTCAGTGCTCCCGAATGTTGGGCACTGGCATGCTTTTGAAGATGTACACGGTGTCGCTAATGCCATCAACGAGTTCTTGTAGTGGACAACCGTGGTGGCCTGGCTTCGGGTATCCCATGGAGCAATAATGTCGGATATACCCAGGTAGTGGCCTCGTCTCTACCTAGGTACAAAGCCGAGAAATGAATAAAAAACTCGGAAAGCACGAAGACACACTACTGATGTAAAATGAAGTCTGGCTAGGCTTGAATAGGTGACTCGAATGACAGTATCAACCATGTTGACGGAGGTCGCACGGCACTAACTGAACAAGTAACTTCTCCCGCCAACGAAGACTGTAAGTACGCGAGGTGATAACCATTACGCCGGCCACCGAACAAACACTACTGATGGTGTACTCATGCACTTTCTTCCGTTCCCATTGTCTCGACTCTAAACACGTTTTCCGACCTTCTAGTTGTCACCACTGGTGAGTTGAGCCCAGCCGCCGTAACCCGACATATAGGGGGGGGGGGCTCCTTGAACTTATTGCCCACGCCCTTTGTTCTCCCGATCCTCAGTGCGCGCCCCTCACTCTGCAGTATCCGACGGCCGTGGAAGCGGAAAAACTGCCACGTACAGTCGCTTCCTTTGAAAGGCATCAAGACATTCGCTCCTCCGGGGTGTTCTTCGACAAAAGTAGTGCAGTCATACACGATTCCCTCAATGACGATCCAGTGCACTGAACCACTGGCGGATTCTCGAAGTAAGGTGTCTTTGATGAAAGGAAGGTCATCATCTGCAGTCGAAGGAGAAACTGGACGAAATACTGTGTGCGACTCTGCGTTTTCTACAAAACACGCAGAAGACGCGTCGTTTGATTTGTCGTTCCGAACCGGAAGGCTGGCGGAGAAGGCCTCACGCAATTGATCCTCATTGCGTTTCAAGTTCCTGAACATCCAGCCCATTATGAATGGGGATCAAAGTACAATCGGAGTGGCTTCAACAGAAGGAACCCTCAGGGAATAGTTAGGTCGTGGTGGTAGCGGATGAATCGCTCTGTGTGGAAAATAGACGAGCCAGCGGCCATGTGTAATACAAGGGCACTCTCAATTACCCATAGCCTATATGCTCGGCGATCACTCCGTGTTCCAAATATCCCGAACGCCGAATGAGCATATCTCCGCTCCATCTCTCCGCCATGTGGTGGATCTCTAAGTTAGTCATGCAACAAGAACTCAGGTCAAACAACCGGGGACTGGACAACGCATTACTTTTTGTCCCACACCCTGCGAATTAAGTTACTCCTGCACTCCTGACTGGGAACTATGAAGTAATGCATACAGAACCTTTACTTGATGCAAAGACTTAAGGGAGCAGCACTTTTCATCTCGCCCGCACAAAATACGCAACTTTAAATGATCTCACTCCGCGAAGGAGTCAGTCCAAATCCTCCCTATTATTGGTGTGTTCTCTCCAGATCGAGACGTCAGAAGCGAATGTTTGCATGTCAACCCTGCAGCTATGGCGGCCAAGCTTTCCAAGGTTCCCAACGGCGGACAAAGGCGGAGAAGACGGGGAAGAGCGCTCCACCAAGGAACCATCTCCGCATCATCACGAGGGGCAACATGCCAAGTAGCATACTCACCTCAGTTCATTTGCATCACGTGAAGGGGCGACGATCACACCTCGCAAGACGGCTTACATGTGGACACAGCTTAAGAACGGTCAGGGAAAACATGCAAGTCGAGAACCAGACATGTTTCTGACACTGTCGATACGGAATAGCGAGTAACGATCAAGATCTTTTAATCATCTTTATTGACTACAAGTGTGAAACTCATCGCTGTATATCCCCGATTTCTCTTTGTCAGGTCCATCACTTTCAGCATGACTTCTACAGCAGGCACCACTTCGTGGCCTGTGTGGACTCGTCACAAGTCCAGTAAAGCAGCAACCTACGTTGGAACACCCCGGAACACTGCTTATATTGAAAATCTCAAGTTGGATCCGGAACTCACACCCGCCAAGTACCAAATTTCAGGTACACACCCAGAGTCCAAGATCCTCTTCCTCGACGTGAATATACTTGACTCAACCGGAAGGGAGCCGTACGAGGGCAGTGTCTTGATCGAAGGTTTGTTTTCGTCGGTGTTCCACTCACCCACCTGCAGTGGCTGGTCTCTTGTAGTCTTTTCACTCGCATTCAGCCTTTTTCGTTCCATTGTAGTAACATCCAACCGTTGCTGACCAGACTGGCAGGCGAGAGATTCTCAGCCGTTGGATCAGTCCCGAATATCGAGGAACTAAAGCGGGACCCCGGAGTCACGATCTTCAATGGCAACGGCCGTACGCTAATGTCAGGTCTTGGCGATGGCCACACACATTTTACCTGGAACGGCGGCGACCTTCATAAACTAGGTAGCCTCGGTGTCGAGGAACATGTCCTTTTGACGGCCAAGAGCGCGCAATGCTTCTTGGACTCAGGTTATACCATGTGAGCTACTCAGTCCCACGGATCATTATGCACTTCTACGCATTCTAAACCTATAACAGGTGTTTTGGTGCTGCCTCCGCAAAAGACAGGCTGGATACTGTCATTCGAAATGCTATCAATGGGGGCGATATCCCAGGACCAAGATACCTCGCCAACGCTCGAGAGATTGCAAAGCCTGATGGTGACTTGGTGCCTGAGATCACAGCATTTGCTGATGGGCCAGAAGGTCTGTGGATGCTGTTTTAAGCCTCTTATTTCAGCCTTTCATCCCTCTCCCCCACAAACATTCCCCAGTGCTCCCCTGTGCATCTAACCCTGAATAAAAAGCTCCACAATTAGAGGTACGTTTTAATTGACTGGAATCAGCCATGCGAAAGGTGATACGGAGGTCTATTGAGGTCATCGGCGTGGACAATGTCAAATTGAGCATGTCCGGCGAGGAGGTCACCGAGACTCGGTCCGCCCAAGACTGCTACTTCACCGAAGAGGAAACAATGGCATGTGTAGACGAGGCACATAAGCTGAAGAAGCGGGTTTGCGCTCATGCTAGAGCACGTGATTCGGTCATCATGTGCGCTAGACACGATGTTGACGTGATCTACCACGCCTCATACGTGGACGACGTTGGTAAGTGGGATGCTTTTGCTGCGTGCCTGCTAGTGACCGGGGTTCATATCACGTATACGCTCGGTGAAGCTCATGAGTCGGCGGCGTCATAGGCATGGACCTGCTCGAAAAGAAGAAAGACCATATCTTCGTGGCCCCTGCAATCAATTGGCTCTGGGCAACACTATACGAGGCCGAGGCCTTTGGATACGCAACCGAGTATGCCGAGAAAGTCGGTTACGGGCGGGAACTTGAGGTGGCCGTAGCAGCATTGCGAGAGATGCACAGGCGCGGAATCGTTGTCATTCCAGGAGGGTATACCGCTTTCCTTCTACCTAATGCCACCCCGTGCGTTTGGTTCCATTGCTGACCTCTGAGTTGAAAGTGACTATGGCTTTGCCTGGACACCACACGGCACATACGCCCGCGACTTGGAGCACTTTGTCCAGCTGCTCGGATTTACACCCCACGAGAGTGTAATTGCGGCGACCACTGGTGTAGCGGCTCTTTTAATGCGCTCACATGAGCTTGGGAAGATTCAGCCAGGCTACTTTGCAGACTGCATCCTTGTTGATGGAAACCCGCTCAAGGACATTACAGTCCTCCAGGACCACGAGAAGCTCAACATCATTGTGATTAATGGGAGGATTCATAAGGCCGGAAGGAGGGAGTATTTGGTCAACGGGTCAGGAGGTGTCACTGCTGGGATTCACGCTACGGGGAATCTAGAGCGTCAGGTTTTCGAGGTAAATGTGGCGATTTGAGAGCGTTGGTAGTGTTTTTAGTTACTCGGGAAGGCCGATTTGGGGCAGAGCAAGTAGTTTGAGCTGATCCAAATGTCAACTGTTCACGTTACAGCAGTAAAATATTGTCCCTACTGTTGTTTGTTCCCATTTGGGAGCAAATGGCCATGGACTGGATGAACCGCTAAAAGTCACCCTCTCTACCAAGTACAGATAAAAAAGGACTTCGCAACAAAGACCCGGGTGTACTGAGTTTCGCGCTTAGACAGAAATGTCTTGTGGGGTTGTTTGTGCTTCGGATGCAATACGGGGCTGAACGGAAACACATGTATGCCATTCATACGACAATTGAGGACCACCGTTTTACACCACGTAAAGACGCCCATGTTGATCTCAGAAGTGGTCAGATATGGGGCGAGGCCGTTGAGCTTGATCGCTAAACAGTGCAGCAAAGAGGTTGGCCGCTAGATGATGTAGTTGAAATAATTTTTGCAGGCAGCGTAATCATTTGAATGGTGGCATTTGTGATCCCCCAAACTTGCCACACTGTGAGGCTCGATCGTTAGACCATGATTCGGCTTGCCTTTGCAAAGAAGAGGAAAGACATGAAATAGAAGCAGAGCAAGGGTTTCGGATACTCAAGTTTTTCACAGCATCCAAAGGCAAGTGCAAAGATTTGTTTGCTAGTTATTGACGGCTTCTGACAACGACAACGTCACATGTCCCCGGTCCCCATCACCCCCATTGTGATCATCTCAAGACGAAGGAGAAACTTTTGCAGTGCCCGTAGTATGAGGCTTATATCTCAAGCGCCGAGAAGTGGGGAAACTCCTCAGAGTTCCACGCATGTTCACCGGTGCGACCGCCCATGAAGAAGGCAACCTGCCCATTCCACATACCAGGTGCACTTGTTGCCCACAAGCCATTCCGACTTTGACAGCACGCTGGGGGACATGGTCTGCGGACATGTGAGATACATCCACGTGGTACTTGGCGAATTCGAAAACAGCTCATACTCACTCCTCCAATACAGTTAGTTTGATAGGCCCGAGGCTCATCGTGAAGACTCCTTTTCAAGAACCCTAGAAAGTGACTGCCCCGAGAACAAGCGGAGAATAACGTTGAGAGGAAATGACAAACAGGGCCTTGAAATCTGCTCAAAAGTCCCAATAGGTCAAGCAGGCAAGTTCGGAGCATGCAATACTATCATGCTAGGCGGGGGCCTTGTCTTTACCGAGGTATTGTCAATGGCCCTGGTAAGGCATGTGCAGTATGTTGGATGCAAGCGCCCAATATTAACCTCTGGAAACACATACTGGTACAGAATGTTGAAGCCACCAACACGCAGGTCGGCAGGTGAAAAGTAACCAGTGTTCTGGCCAGTTGATGGCAGGCCGACTCACTCTATTGTGTCATTCGGAACACATTTCTGCTGTCGGGGCCGGTTTGCTGGGATAGTTGCTGTGCCGCAGTCCAAGGGCAGCAGCTGTTGAGGTGGATGGAACTACGCTTTGCCAATCATCAGGCGCAGCTCCAGGCTACGACAGAGACCTTACATATGACATAGGGGAAACAACCCTGGGGATATGGCAGGATGAAGGGACACAAAGTCACGCCCCATGGCTTCTGTTTGATCTACACATTGTACCGGCGTCGGAATTATATATTGCCATGGAATTACTATAGGCCGAGATCAAACCGGCAGGCAGCCATTGCAGCTAGTTTACCACTGGATGAATAAAACTGCAGCCGTTGTGGCTTTGATGGGATAGCTGAATCCCTTCTCAGCAACATACCCGACAACAACACCAACAGTAGCCACAACATCAAACCAAGGCTTTGCAATCAAAAAGAAAATGGTGAACCCGCTTGTCCACCTTCGTGCTTGCTCCGGCCCAGCAAGGCACATGCTGCATCATCAGCACATGCGCATTGCTTGTGCGGGTGCAGATGCAAGGCGCCTCATTCACTCAACCCCGACCCTGAAGCTGTTCAGCACCAACAAGGCCAAGGCCGACAAGGCCAAGGCAGACAAGGACAAGGCGGACAAGGACAAGGCGGACAAGGACAAGGCGGACAAGGACCGTGATGCAAACATTGATTTTATCATCCTGGACTTCCTTTACAAGCTCTGCCACGAATATCACAAGCCCAACCCACTCTCTTCCCCCTTCTCTCTGTCTTCTCCCCCATCCCCCTTCTCTCACTCGTCATCCTCCTCCTCCTCTGCCGATCTGTCGTCCAAGGTGGTCAACCGAGCTCTGCCCCTCATTGATGTGCCGAGAGATCCCTAGGAGGAGTTTCTGGCCATACACATGGAGACCATCCGTGGCGGCAAACCTGCGACGACCACCATGACCACATGCATTCAAGATTCCCCAGAATCCACATTGCGCAACGGCAACACCCACAGTGAGGGTGACAGAAACGGGGCAACCACAAACAACCACAAACAGTACAAGATCTTCGGAGGGACAAGGGCCTCAGATGAGCTTCATTGCCCCGCCACAGCCAGGGGCCGCGCCCTGGCCCGTCAGCGCCTCAACCAGAACCGCGCCCTTGAGAGCCAGCGCCGTGACCAGAACCACGCCATCGCCAACAAGGCCTTGTTTGCTGGCGCCGCCATCGCAGCCCTGTGGCTCTGGTCTTCCTCGGCTTCCTCTCCCAGCAGAAAGCGCAAGCACAGGCACGAGCACAAGGACAAGTCTGCCACCGTGCGGGCTGCCCGCGACGGCCAAGGCTCCTGTAAGTTTCACTGGCCTGCGGCATCCCTGGCTCCCCAGGTGGTGAATGGGAACGAATTGCTAACCAACCTTTATTGCTTTTCTTCTTTGCAGCAGGCTCTCAAGCGTAGCACAACCACGCGCCCAAAAGCCTTCCCTCCACACACCTTTCTACAGACGCCTGCGCGGCCCTACCAGCTGGCCTTGCGATATTCCCGTTGCACACGATACAATACGAAGGCCTCGAGAGCTACATGGACACAACAGGGACGGAGGCAGCAGGAGGAGGAGACTACGGAAACAGTGGTGGATAATATATGTGTGGGGGGACAAGAGGATGGTGACCTCCAAGGGGGATATAGGCCTCCTCAAAAGCACGGGGACTTCTTTGGGCAGGGCTCGACCAGCTTAGCCGGTCTTTGTTTTTTCCTCTGTACTCGTTTCGTTTGAGTACATTACCACCGAGCTCGACTCCTCTCCACTCTTCTCAACTCAGCTATAATTAAACTATTCCCCATCCCAACACTATCCTCGTATGCTTGAGAGTGCCTTCTGAAACCCCCCGGCCCTGAGCATGTCCTGCGCCACCCAGATGTTGGTGGAAAGCTCAAAGCCAGCAGCGCAACGCGAGGATATAACTCGAGGGGGTCCGGCCAAGACCCCTGCAGAATTTTTTAATATCCGTGCACAACCTCTAACCACCCTTAACAACCACTACAACACCTAACTTTTATTATTATTTTTCTTATTAACTATAAAAAATATAATATAGTTTTTTATATTAATTAAAAAAAAAATTAATTTATTAAAAATATTATTTTTTAATTATTTTAATATTTTTTATAATTTAAAAAAGCTAATTATTTAATATTAAATTAATAATAGTCTTTTAAAGCTTTTAATTAAATTAAAATTTAATTGTTTTTAATATAATAATTTAAATATTTTATTAAATTTTTTATTATTTTTATTTTATTTTATTATATTATTAATTTATTATATTAAGCTTTAATAATATTAAATAAATTATTAAATTAATAAAACTATATTAAAAAAGTTAAATTAATATATATTTAATTAATTTATTAAAATTAAAAATATTATATTAATAAAAAAAGTTTTTTTAATTTTTAAAATAATTTAAAATAAAACGCTAAAATTTGATTTATTATTTAATAATAATATTTTATTAATAAAAAATATATTAATAATTAAAAAAAAAGTTTTAAAAAAATATTAAAAAAAATATATAAATAACTTTATTAATTTTTAATTTTTATAATTTTTAAATTATAAAAAGCTTTAATTTAACATTAAATTATTTATGAATAATTAATAATAATTTAATATAAATATTATTTTTTTATTTAAAATAGTTTTTTATAATATATTATAATTATTAATAATTAT
>LJJS01001677.1:0-48639 GCA_001447215.1 Diaporthe aspalathi
CGCTGACGAGCCCCGGCCTGCCGCCCCCGCCGCCGGGCGGGTTCTCCAACTACACGTACGCGACGCAGCAGGGCGGCGGCCACGGCGCCAACGAGTACAGCATCCACCAGCAGGCGTACCGGCCGACCGAGGGCGAGGCGGCCATCCGGTTCAAGAAGAAGGAGGCCGCCAGGGGCCGGCTGGAGGAGAACGCGGGCAGGCTGGAGCGCGGGGTCACGGGCATGTTCAAGAAGTTTGAGAAGAAGTTCGGTTAAAGGGGGTGGGGGGGGGGGATATTTTTGGTGTTGGGTCCGGCTGAGGGGTGTACGCAAGTAATAAGGACTGTAGGTTAGCTTTTTGGAGGGTAATAATTCATGATGAGTAATGAATATCTTGTGTCCCTGGGAGTTTGGTGACCGTGTTGCGTGTGTATGTTGGATGAGGTGTCGCAGCGCTTCTTGGATAGAATGGCCTGGAGGTGACATGAATTACACGGCTGACCAAGACGACCTTAGCCACATGCTGAAGAATTACCATGGCCTGCGTCATTACGAGTGCAAAAAAGTCGTGGTGACAAGACGGGTGGCACAGTGCTTCGGAAAAGGTATCTGGTGGTATCATTTTTTAATCATAACTTGATGTGTATCACATTTAGGCCGCCTCCTTCTCCTTGCGTGTAGAGCAGGCCTCTTTGCACACGCAAACGTGCACAACATCGCGGCCGATTCCTCCCACTGTCGACATCCCGACTCACTGCGACGGCTCGAGGCCAGACACCTCCCGACGGCGCCGTCGGTGCTCGCTGTCCTTGCTTGGGATAATTTTGCCCCAGGTGGTCCGGAGTCATGCTTCTAGGGGGGGCTGGTGGTTATCGATGTTCGCGGTTTCCTCGCGTTCTATGTGATCCCCTCTCGTGCCTTCTTTCCAAAGCATCTTCGGCTTGTTTGACCGGCCGGCCGGTTCCCGGTCGTCGCGCCATGGTAGTTTCGTAGTGTGGATGTTGGTATTGGTTCCGAGAACCTGTCCAATGTAATATGCGAGTACATGTACTCGATTCCCGAGAAGAACCGTCCACGGCTGTCTTGATGGCGGATCGATAGCGGCTCCATTAAAGATTCAGCCGTAATTCAGCCACTGGCTTGAGGTCGTCTTGTCTTCCAGACTCGAGCTGGAAGATTCCGCGGGCATCCAAGCCATGTCCCCATGCGCATTCTCAGCATCAGTGCTCGCCAGAGCGGTGCGGCGTATCAACTGCCGAACCCTTTGGCGGCTCAAACCAGGCAGATGCAAGCCGGTGTAAGACATGATTAGGTTCGCCGCCATCATGCACGGGCGGAGTAGCAGTGTCGGAGAAAAAGGCGCCCCTCGCTTCAAAACCCGGCCATGGGTGAGCGCCCGAGGTTGAAACAAAACAGGCGCGGTGTGAGCATGCTCTCAACGGCACGTGGGCGGTGGTGGTGGTGAGAAACGTGAAACGGCGGCAGGGCGGGTTTGAGACCAACTAGGCGCCCCCCCGCGCCCTTTGCCCGTGACCTGGACCCCCCGCAAATTCAATCCGAATTCACGACCTGCGTTTCAGGACATGAACCTTCGATGCGGGCGGGCCCGAGGGTCTTCTCACATGGTGCCTTCTCGCACCCGGGGAAGTCCTGGTACTCGTCGTCGTGGTCGTCGGCAAAGTGGCTTCGGCAGTCATGCATGCGCCGCTGCCGCATCTCGAGGCGCCTCCTGGCGCCGCACAGAAACAGCGCCAGTCCCAGGACGGCCGCCGCGCACGCCACCAGAAACACCGTCAGGAGCAGAGGCTGGCGGGCCATGTGGGCGTGAAGGCCGGCGAGCTGCTGCGAGAGGAAGTCGGCGGCGGACTGGAGCACGCCGGGCCGCATGTCGACTTGCTGGAAGGGACTCTCGTAGTGCGAGTGGGAGTGGTGCAGTGGACGGCCTGCAAGAGCAATGGCGTGTTAGTCGGTGCGGAGAATTGAATAATAAACGCAGCGCCTTGGCTGGCCGCGGTAAATGTGGGGGAAGAAGTGGACGGAAAGCGTACTGGAGTTTTGTGGTGGGTTCGTCGCTGGCCAGTCGAAGTGGCCGACAAGTGGTTTCTGGGCCATTGGAGCCATGGCGGGGTCGTTGGGAGTGACGGGCGGGCCCAGCTAGAGTTCTTGATTGTCCGGACGTTGCTTGTGTGTGTGTAAGTATTTAATAAAGTCTCCTTCGAGGTGTGGTGCTGTGATATATCTGGTGTTCTCTGTGGGCAAAGGGATGCAGGACCGAAGGCGTGCAGACAGATTACATATGTATGGAGCGGGAGAGTAATAAGGATATTCCTAAGCGTGGATTGCGGCGGGGTGGGGGGCGCTCGAGATCCTTATACGGTGGGTTCCAGGATTGGAATGTGAAGCGATTCCATGCGCACATGCGTGCGATGCGTGAGAAACAGGGCGGCATCCGGGCCCCTCAACTAGCTCCCCTTCTCCAGCACAGGCTAGCATTGATGCCAGCCATGCCCGCCATGCCAGCCTGCCTGCCTAGCATAGGGAATGGCGTGCAAGGCTAAGGCCAAGATGGAGCTAGCCAGCTGTGCGTGCCCATCGTTGCCGGCCGTGCTAGTCCGGAGCCAACACAACGGTTGTGCCCTGCTACATAGCATGAGGCCTAGGTGCCACGGGAGATACTTTGTGGCCGAAAGGGCGGGCAGGCCGACGATGCGGGATGGGACAGGTGCGATCCGGCCTTCGTCGTGCGCGGTTGGACAGGCGCCTAGAAGCTGGACCTCAGGTGACCTCTGTGGCGTATTCCAAAAGGCGGCATTGGCGGCCAAGCTTGGATGGGCTCTAGAGCGAGCGGGAGGAGCCTGGGAGGGGGGCCGAGAGGAAGGATGCGGTCAGCACACACACACACACACACACACAGACCACGGCAAGTAACGGCTGGCTAGTCAGTCATCGGTCTCCTACGTGGTAGCCTAGAGGAGGAGACGAGAGGCAGGACAGAAGCAGCTGCCTCGTGGCATTGGCACGAGCAAGGTATCGTGTGTTCAACCTTGGTGACTTGGTGAGGTGGAAACCGAAGGATTCAACTACGGGCCGGCCAAGTCAGCTCCGGTCCCCCTCTTTTCCCTTCTCTTCAACCGCCTAAAAATATCGTTTCCTCGGATGTTTGCCGGAATCCCCACAATCAATTGCACCTTGGCTCTTGGTCATGTTGATGATCTGTAGCTCAATCTGGTGCTCAAGCAAACAAGTCTGCTTGACAGCTGCGCTGCATCGGGAAGGTCGCAGTCCACCACCATGCCATGTCAGCCTCCCAGACGGTTGCCGTAAGACTGCACACGCTGCATGGCCCCACCAGAAATGATTATTGAGCCTCTTCTGGGCGATTAGCATCACCTATGCAGGCCAATCTTCCCCTGCAGACTGACGTCTTTGCGTATCCGACTCACGAGGTGACACTGACAGGTGCTCGACTCGTTGCTGCGGAGCCGCGTTGATGTGCCCGATGGTTGCAGTCGGGGCCGTTCGTTCCTGCAGCAAGCCTGCTCGCCTCGTTAGCCAAACTGCGTTGGAAATGAGACATGGGGCCATAATCGCTTCGTGGGGGAAAAGGGGGGGGGGTTGCCCTACCCGAGACTGCTGCCATGATTGATATGTCCCCTTTGGTCCTGTCTGGTCGCGTCGACAGCTTGTGTATAATTTGCCACGGGCAAGCAATGACTGCTTGCCCTTGCTTCGGCCGAACGTGCTGGAACCATGCAAACACAGAGTGTCTTGCTCTGGTTTTGCGGCCGTGCTCTCGTAGTCCCTGAACGTCCAGTTCTCCAGCCAGTTCGCGGCCCTTGAACTGCAGGCTCACCAGCTCAGCGCATCATTCCCGACCTTCGCATCAGGCTGGGGCTGGGCCACAGCCTTGACCCTGGCCACCGGCTCGACCGCAGCGGCGTCGTCGTCCTCCTCCTCCCGGCGCTGCAGGAGAGGCACCTGCCCCTCGAGGCCCCATCTCCGCATCTGAGCCTCAACCGTAGAGGCCCACCTCCGCACGAGCGGGTGCGCGTCGGCCACGTGCGAGAACAAAACCTCGCCCCCCCCATCACCGCCACCGCCCGCCTGCCCGCCCCCCTCGACCTCGTACTTCCACGTCCCGTCCGAGTCCCAGTACTCCGGGCTGAACACGGCCTGCAGGGCCAGCTCGCCGCGCGCGTCGGCAAGCAGCCGCGAGGCCTCGGCCGCGCCGGCGGACGGCGCGGCGGACGCGGCGGACGCTGCGGCCACGCCCTCCAGCACCCCCAGCAGGTACCCGACCCTCAAGCCGATCGTCGCGCCCAGCCCGAAGCCCTCGTCGAACCCGGCCTGGATGCTCGCCGCCTTGGCCGCCGTGATGCCCTCGCGGTAGCCCGCCGTCGTGTGCTCCTGCCGCAGGCGGTGCATGTCCGACGGGTGGTTCTGTGCTGCGGCCGGGGCGGCGGCGCGCCTGACCGAGTGGTCATTTTCACCGCCGTAGTCACCCTCAAAAATGGGTGTGCCGTCGTCGTCGTTGTCGCCGCCGCCGCCGTCGGACCCGAACACGTCGTCGAGCGGGTCGGTCCGCGGGGCGGCGGCGGCGCCCTGGGTGTGGTCGGGTGAGCCCATGGTTGCTGCTGAGATGTAGCCGTCCACGTCTGCTGGCTCTGACTGCCTGAGGAGCATTCTTGCCTTGCGATCTGATATTTTGTCTTGTGGTAGTTCAATGTCCCGGCTGTGAGCTTTGCTTGCCATGCTATGGGAATGAAAAAAATCCAGTTGGAGGCAAGGTGTGCAGGTCCAGGTTGATGAATTATCTTCACCGATGATGACTAATTGAGCAACAACCCGATGGCTGCCAACCGGTGGCCGACTTGAATAGAACATTAAAGGGCCTACATGACTTCATATCTCCGTGTTTGCCTTGATGAGCATGGTGAATTGGGAGTTGTCCCCATCCCAGCAACGAATGGTCTGGGAGGCATCCCAGGTACAACTCTAAACTCCACTGCCTCGGCTTGCCACCATCCGCAGCGTACCTAGGTAATCTTCGCCATCTCAGTAGAAGTAGAATGTTCGCTTTCCCACGCCTCATGCCTCCGCTTTAACAGGAACGATTAGGTCGGATAGATTTCCGTATTGCCGACACCCTAACCTGAGCTTTAATGTACATCAGATTCACTCTCATCATTCATCTGCTCTACCGAGGCAGCATTCGCCTGCAGACACACAAGGCCCCATCGTCGCCTTGTATTCGGTAACGGAGCTATGAGTACACATGACCACTTTTCTTTTGTTCCCATGATCATAAGCGAGGAGTCAAAAACTCGGAGGGTCCCGTTAACTACTAAGATCTCTTGGTTCGAGGCGAGCAGGCTGTCCTTCCCGACCAGCAACGCACGACGGGCCCAACAACGCGGGCCACGCAGCCAAATAGCCCGGGACAACCATGAGCAAACAAAATTTGTGGATGGTAAAGATCAAATGTTTCGGTCCTTTCTTGCGATACGCCAAAGAAAGAAATTGTAGGTAGAGGGCCCTCCGCGCCGGATACTGCACGTCGTCCCACGCAAAGCCCATGGCATGGCACTGTTGTTTCGGTGAAGACCTCGTCCTTTCGTGACGCATTTTACGACGGAGGTGGCCATAAGGATGGCAGTCTCGAAGCCCGTCATGACCGTGCTGGGGGCGGATTAGAGGATGGCGGTGTGTCGGGCGGTAGATTCAACTAGAATTCCAGCCGGACATTGAAGGAGGGCGTTCGCACCTGTGAGAGGTACGCGCTGAAGTGGCCATCGTTGTCGATTTCGACCGGGATATACTGTTCGGGCATCCCCGGCATTTTGAACAGCCCTTCTACTCTTACACACGTTGAGCCTGGGACCCTCTGTTCGGCGATCTGGCGGAGCTCATCCAGCGACTGGGAGCTCAAGAAGATGATGGTGGGTCCAACATTCGGGTCGATGTTTCCCGGGCTCACCAGCTGCAGATATACGGGCCTCGGGCCGGTATTTGCGATAGGAAACACATCCGGGGGGGCCGGGTCGAATGGTGACGAGGCTTCCATAGATGACGGCCCTGCGAGGAACTGTTGATGAGGGTTGACAAACGGATTGGGGGCGTTTGGATCGAGGAGCATTGATGGTCCAAGGCTGGAATCCATGGGTACTTGCAGGCTCATCTGCGGGCCAAGAAGGTGTTGGTCGGCAATCAGACGGCTTGTGTGGGCGTGCCCGTGTTGGCTGTCATCCGCGCTGGGCGCAACAAGCATCTCGGTACCAAAGCCAGACGGATCCCCAACGGCGTTGTCCATGACGGAACCTTGCTCGTGATAGTCTTCACCACCCACCGGGGGCCCTTCAGGAGACCTCACGGCTTTGGTCTGTTTGGAACCCTTACCCCGGCTTTGGTCGTCTCTCAAGCGTTTCATGACATCTCTTGCCAGGGCTTCCACGGCCCTCGTCTTCATTTCGTGGCTCTGTGCATCGTCAAGCCTGCTCAGTATTCTCCGCAGCATATCCGACCCGTCGATCCACTTCTGCTTGAGCTCCTTCCAGCGTTGAGGCCCCATGGCCACTTTCGACGTGAAGCCATCCGCCTGCAGGATCTCGTAAAATGCTGAACGCACTTTTCTGGACTCTTCTGGGTTTAAACCCAGGGTGTTCTTTGCCTCGGCTAGCAACATGTCTTTTTCGCCTCCGGACCGCATACGCTTGGTGACATCGCCGCATATGACATCCAGCGCGAGCTTTTTCCTGTCGAGATCCTCCTTGCTGACCCACAAGGCGTTCTGCAGCGGCTGAGATTCGCCGATCAGACTCTGTTTTGCAGATTCCCATGCTTCAGGGCCAGCCACCGACTTCTTCGTGATCCCCGCGGCTTCACAAAGTGACTGGAACTTGTCCCTGACAGAAGTGTAGGCTTCTCTGTTAAGGCCCAGGATGACTTGACTCTCACCGAGTGTCGTTTCGGACGGAAAGCGTGGTGGCCCGGGTGGATCAGCAGGCATCCCAGCATATTGTCTCGTGCGCCGTCGCCGTTTCTTGGATGCCCAACGCTCTTCAGATTCAGCCTGCATCCTCCGGTGGCGCTCTTTCTTGAGTTGGGACGCTAGATCTAGCAGTCCAGGAAGGCCATATGGTGGGTCTTCCATAGCCATTTGGTAATCTTCATCATCATTGTCCTCACCTTGGCCTGCCCCCGCTTGTGGCGACGTGTCGGCGCCGTCCTTGTTCTTGCCGGAAGGCACACGTAGCAGCCACCTATGCATGCTACGCACGCGGTTCAGCTCGCGGGACTTGATGCGGTACCCATCCTCCTCGTTCAGGATGCGCAGCATCTCTGCCTGGGAGAGATTGCGCTCCCATAGCTCCTTGATGCGGGCAACAAGTGGCTCATTCTTGAGGGCCGGCGCGTGTTTTGACGGGAACTCCCAACGTCGGAACTGAGCCTGGTACGCGCGTTTGCTGAAACATATCGACAGTGTCAGTGAATTATGGAATGGAAGCCGGAGATGAGTGGGTCTCAGCACACGGAGCAGCGGCTCCCGGCACAACCAGAGGCGGCGCTTGGGGACCTGGATGGGTACGGGGGTTGTCGTGCTTGGTGGCCGGCGTGAGTCTCTACGGCGGGGGACAAGACGCCCGGGAGCAGTCCGGACGGGAGCCTTGGAGGGACCGGGATTGCCGCCCAAGCCAAGGTGTAAGAAGAAATCGAGACACGCGTGGGAAACGTACCTTGGTGCGAAGTCGTGGTTTGTGCGCATATATGAGATGATGTCTTCGACCGATCGTTTCTCGTCCACATAAAGCCTGTTCAGGGTGTCTCTATGTGCTTCCCAGTCGTACACCATCGTGTGCTCTAGCATCAGTCAGCACATCGGTTATCGGATGTGGATTTGGCGGGACCTTGAGGTCGGATCCGTGAGCCCGGACGTGGAACTTGCACACCAGGTCTATCCCGCCGCCCGGACTTGGCATCGCGCCCGCTCCGCTGCCACTTGGACGCAGCTGGCGGGAGCTCTTATCGATAAGTGACAGCTGGTCGAAATTTCTCGATTTCCTTGACTGGCGGCGCAGAGACCAAACATCATACCATTTGACTGACCAAGGAACCGTCTGCAAAATGCTGCGCTCAATTCTGGATCCGCTCATTCACGCCTCTTGATCCGCTTGCTGCCACCACATCTGGTGAGACCGGGTTTCTGGCCGTCATACACCAAATCTGCACACCGAAAGAGTACGGCCAATTCTATTTACAGGATCCTCGGGAGGCCAGCCACTACACACCATGGATATCTTCAGGGCACTGTCGCTCGGCACCACTGTGAAGAAGGGAACCAAGTCAGCGCCTGATGGCACACTTCCCTCGGCCGGGAGTCGAACGAACGCACAACTTTACCATGACGAGGTCGGGACAACGAAAGGCACCAAGAGAAAAAGAGCAGAGCAAGACGTAGATGATGAGAGCGACGAGGACGACGCGAGCAGTCTGGACTTCTTCGCGCCCAAGGAGGCAACGAAACCCGCCAAGAAAGGACCCACGCAGCCCAAAACGACGCAGAAGCCCAAGTCGTTGCCGAAAGCGAAGCTCTTGGACGAGGACGAATGCAAGCAGATCTTGCGATCGCACCGACTGAAGTTTACGCTTCTCTCAGCAGGGGCTGAGAAGAAATCCAAGGTCAAGAAGAGCAAGAAGAAGGCAAAAGCATCGGCCACCAAGGAGGCCAAACCAGAAAAGAGACAGCTGTTCCCACAGCCGTTGCAAAAATTCGGCGAGCTGAGGTCCACCTACAACATCTCGTCACGGTTGGCAGACAACGTTGATGCCCAAGGATATCGGGAACCGACCGAGGTACAGATGGCCGGCCTGCCTCTGCTGCTTGACCCTCCGCGTGCCCTTGGGAATGCTCTGGGCGACGATGTACCCGCTGACTCGGTCGACTTCATGGGAGTGGCTCCCACCGGCAGCGGAAAGACTGTCAGCTTCTTGATCCCTGCCATAAACAGCGTAATGAAGAGGCGGGCAGCATCGGAAGAGCGCAAGGCACACATCTTAGAAGTGATCATAGTTGCGCCAACACGGGAGCTGGCGAACCAAATACATAACGAGGGTCTAAAGTTGACCGCGGGTACTGGTGTTAAGGTAGCGACCATGAGAAAAGGTACGCGAATAATTACAGAGGAGGGGGCCGCCGAGGCCGAGGAGCAGGGAAGCGGAGACGAGTCCTCCGAGGACAGCGAGCGGGAAGAGTCAGAGTCTGGGAGCGACGATGACGGAGACGACTCGACTAAGCCTGTTACGAAGGCCGACATACTTGTGACAACGCCAATGCTGCTGCTCAACTTCCTCAACAAGGGCAAGTCGAAGCGGACGATCCCATCTGTCAAGTCTCTGATTCTAGACGAGGCCGATGTACTTCTGGACGAACTCTTTCGGGATCAAACAATCGGCATCTGGCAGGCGTGCACAAATCCAGAACTGCACCTGACTTTCTGGTCCGCGACTATGGGCTCCAATATCGAAACCATCGCCACGGAGCAGCTGAGATCACATTATAGATGGCGAGGCATCGCATCGAAGCCGCTGATCCGCTTAGTTGTCGGACTGAAGGACACAGCGGTGCCGAATGTAACGCACAAACTGACGTACACTGCGACGGAGCCCGGGAAACTATACGCCTTGCGCCAGCTTCTCCACCCCGCCTCAGGATCTGAGCAGGGTCCATCTCTCCGGCCGCCGTTCATCGTTTTCACCCAGACAATCGAGCGTGCCACTGCTCTGCACGATGAGCTGAAATACGACATCCCAATCGAGGCAGGCGGCTCAGCTCGCATCGCCGTACTCCACTCGGCGCTGTCTGATTCTGTCCGCTCCAACATCATGCGCCGTTTCCGCCTCGGCGAGATCTGGGTGCTTATCACAACAGACGTCCTGGCGCGAGGTGTTGACTTCGCCGGCGTCAATGGCGTGGTCAACTATGACGTCCCCACGTGTGCTGCAGCTTATGTACACCGGGCTGGACGGACTGGTCGAGCAGGTCGTGAGGGCGGTGTGGCGGTGACACTCTACACAAAGGACGACATGCCGTACATCAAGACGTTCGCAAATGTCATTGCGATGAGCGAGAAGCAAGCGGGCAAGGAGGAGTCGAGGGTGCTCAGGGCACTGCTGGATGCTTTGCCCGACGTGAAGAAAGAGGACAAGAAGAAGCTCAAGACCAGGGGTGTGGAGACCCGAAGGACAGGGACTGCGAAGATCACCTCGAAGAGTGCTTGGGAGAGGAAGAAGGAGCATAACCGAAAAGAGGCTATCAAAGAGAGCCGAAAGAGGAAGAGTGCTTGAATGTGTTTCGGTCGAGTCCTCATGTGAGGTATCAAAAACACCTGCACAATACTGCAAGCCTCTCGTCCAATATAGTGGGGCCAGCTTCGGGCACGCAGATGAAGCCATTATCACGGACATGGCCGACGTTTGATCAAATATTGTCTCATAGCATCATTGGGCCACCCATCATTAATTGCAAGCCATCAATTTGATACCCCATGCCAACGAACCTGTTCTCATACGATTCCCACAACTCGGCGCTCCAGGCATGTCCGACCCCCCACCATCTAGCTCAACCGTCCCGTTCGCAACGCACCCTTCAGTGCACTCGCATTACAATGCACATTCGACCCATCACTGTCGATCTTCGCTAGCATCCCTTCCGCATCGGTAGAAGTAAATTGGAGGTCTGGCAGTATTGTATACGGAGCGAAAGTCGGCGCAGAAAGAATGCCTGACGGTCTGGGGTGTACAACTGTACAACTCGGCCTACTTCATGTTTCTCGAGTAGCAAGTACAGGACTCTGTGTGAAGAACATTGGATCCATTCCAGGCCAAAACTTGTCTTGGTAGTTTTCTCGCGGGTCAGGCATCTAAATTCTCCGCTAACATCCCCCGGTGAATTGTCCTTCGAGACCATACTCCCTGGATAAAAGATATCAATGGACCGTTGACAGCTAGGACGAGAAATGCTCTCAGCCGATCAACCTCCCCCGTAAATTAGCAACCAAAGCCACGCCGCTTTCACCATTGAACAGATACACACCACAAGCCGCAACTAATAAGGCTTGTAAGCCCAGCCCCTCGGGTCCAGCACCACCTCAGCCCCAACCTGCCCGAACGTGCCAATCGCGACGGCCAGGTCGTGGTAGCCCTCGAGGCCGGTGACGGGCAGGTCCGTCTCGGCGTCGAGGGACTCGTGCAGGTTCCAGCGCCCGTCCAGCTTGCCGTTCCTCGTGAAGAACACCTCCGTCTCGATGACCGTGCCCGCTCCTGCTCCTCCCCAGCTTCCCTTCTTCTCCGAGGAGGACGCCGCCGCCGCCGCCCCAGAACCAGCGCCAGGGGAGAAGGTCATCCCGATGCCCACGACCTCGCCCTTCTTGAAGGGGCCGGTGAAGTCCTTGCCTCCCCACCGGTCGTTCACGAACTTGTGCCCGTCGTCCCCGTGGACGGCCAGGCTCCCTCGGTGCCAGCCCGGCATTCTGTAGTATATTTTAGTCAGCCATCTACAGTACTGAACAAGTATTTCCATGTTCGGGAGGAGCAAGGGAGGGGACTATCAAGTGCCTATAGCCTGCTCAACCCCAAGAAGGCCCGAGCCCGGTAGAGGGCGACCTCGAGGTAGATGGCGAAGCAGGCTAGACGTGACAGACACCACCACCCCTCGCCAAAGAACCCAGCGCCTACACACACAGGGGGGTTAACTCACCGGAAAGGCGGGTAAGGCAACGCCGAAAACCCAACCGCGAACCCAGCGTCCTTACCCAGCTCCCGCACGTGGCACTCAAAGTACACGGTCGCCGGCCTGCCCGTCGCAAGCGGGCTGTCCCTCTGGACGAGGTAGACGTGCGGGTACCCGATGACGCAGCAGTCGCCGCCCCTCTTGCCCGTCCTCAGCGCCCACCTTCCCGGCGCGCCGGGCAGCTGCGCGAGGCTGCCGCCGCCGCCGCCGCCGCCGAAGACGCGCGCGGGCGGCGTGATGAGCCGCGGCACGACCCCGGGCCTCCGCAGCCCGGGCTCGGCCCGGCTCAGGTCCAGCGGCGGCGACAGCGGGTACCGCCTACACCAGGCCTCGCCGGCCTCGGCCTGGTCCGCCGACGCGTTGGTCGCGGGCGAGTGGTCCCAGCCCGAGAAGATGTCCGGCGGCGGCGGGAAGCCGGACGTGTCCGGGACGGCCTCCTGCCAGTTGTGCTGCGGCGGCTGCTGGGAGGAGGGAGGCGGGCCGGGCGGCGGGGCGAAGTCATCTTCGGCGGCCGCTGCGGGCTTCTTTCCCTGCTGCTGCTGCTGGGATGGCGGGGGGCCTGGAGGGGCCGCGTAGTCGCCCTGGTGATGCTGCTGTTGGCCGTAGGACGGAGGGGGACCCGCGGGCGGGGCGTAGTCCCCCTGGCCCGGTCCGGATCCGGCGCCGGCGTATGAGGGCGGTGGGCCAGCAGGCGGCGCCACGTCGTCCATCTTGTTACTGTTGGACGAGTGGCGGAAGGGATTGTTCGACTTGAGAGAACTGAAGCCCATGGTGGATGTGGGACCGAAATGAAGACCGTGATCTGGTGACTGGTAGTGGGTGTGCCTGAGGGAAGAAGACCCACAGACAGACGCTTGAGGAGCCCTCCCGGTTCGTGTGTGACAAGACAGCGAACAATGTTTGTTTCGGGTTTTGGGAGCTCTAAAAGCAGATGCGCAAACACTAGAACCCGGTAATGATTCTCCGACTCACTGATTGGCGCCCTTGCAACACGTTGGTGAGTAACAGGACAATGTGAGTGGGCAAGTCGGCGTGAGGCCGCCGTATTAATGACGATGCTCTTTAGTTTCAAGTGGTGAGGGAAGCGGGAGGCTGTGCTAACACCAACGCCGCCAAGCTTATTCCTCAGGAAGGCCCGCCACCAATCACGACAAAGCGGACCTCCACGCTTACAACCTCTTTGCTCGATCCGTTTTCCAGAAGTACGCCAATACGTTCGTCACGGGTCCAGTGAAGGACTATCCAGCATCGATGGAGCGCTAACAGCCCGGACAAATGACCAGTAAGTCACTTTGCCACCGTGTTTGGCCACCTCGGAGGCACACATGTAATGTACAACACAGCAAGAGCGTCCATCAGGTCTAGGGAGCGACTTTAGTTAGATTTCATGTGTCAATCAACAAACAGCAGCCCAACAGTCTGGCCGCATTCCGGGCCTGTCCAAGTCCTCATCCCAGACGACTTAAGACATTTATTCAGTTCCAAAAGGAGAGAAGAGAAAAAAGAAGTTCCATATCCGCTGCCCAAGCCAAGCCAAGCACGTGGCTGGCAGTCCAATCTTTCCGTCGTCAAGGTTCGCAGCATGAACACAGTAGCTTTCCAGACACTGTATCACACGCTGGTTGCCTTTCAAACATCCCCTTCCCTGCACGTGAGCTTGTAGAAGGCTGTGCCTTTCCACTATTCCCAGACGCCCCTTGGCATCCTCAGCGTTGTTGTGACTAGCCCCAGACGCTGGCATCTTCGGCGTTGGGGTAGAAGAACGCAGCCAGGGCAATGATCACATACGTGGTGCAAAGCAGGGCGCCTTCCAGGTAGTTGCTGCGGCCGTCGAGCACCAGGAAGTTTGCGATAAAGGCCGACACGAACAGGCACACCGTCTCGAACAGCGTGAAGTAGAGGGTCATCTGCTTCTGCATGATCCAGCCCAGGATGACCGTCAGCGGCGTGATGAACAGGGCGATCTGGATCGAGCTGCCGACGGCGACGCCGATGGCCAGGTCCATCTTGTTCTTCATGGCCACGGTGATGGCCGTCACGTGCTCGGCCGCGTTGCCCACGATGGGCAGGATGATGAGGCCGATGAAGGCCTCGCTGATTGAGCTGGTCTCGACGAGCCCATTGATCGAGTCGACCATGAACTCGGCGCACAGGGCTACGAGACCGGTCGAGGTGAGCAACAGGATGACAGCGCTCGTCCGGGACAAGTCGTCCGCGTACGGGTCCTCGGCCGCTTCTTCGGCGGCAACGATCGTGGGCAAGGCTCTGGCCGGGATCTGAGACGGCAGCATCGCCCCAGGTGGGCGGAGCTCTGTGTTGAGGCGTCCCGGGAGGGAGTTCGTCCTGCGGATACCATATCGTACGCGGGGGATCGGACCCGTGGCTGCCGCAGGCATCCCCGTCTGGTTGGCCTGCTGGGTGAAGACAGTCGGGGCCAGGCTCTTAGCCGTGGGCTTGAGGGACAGCAGGGCATCGAATGGTCTCCTAACCACCAAGGCAGGCTCTCCGGCTGTACCCCGAGAGTCCCCAGGAGGCGCGTCTACGGCGAAGTCCACACGCCGCGGCTCGCCAGGGTTGGCCGTCTTCTCCACGTTTTCCGGGCCTTCGTGGATCGTCTCCTCAGCCGGGCTATTTGTGCCATGAGTGTGGGAGCGGTACTTCTTCTGGTGCTTGCGATCGCGCTTGGAACGTTTATGGTGCTTCCTCCGGTGGCGGCGATGGGGTCTTTCGTCTTCGACAGCCGACTCGTCGCCCTCGAATGAGATGGTCCTGCCGAAGACGCCCGGTCGGGCCTGATGCTCTCCGGGTGGCCCGTCCTCGTTGGTGGGGCTGACCGTTGTCCCGAGGGACGGGGTACTCCGATGTGGGCCGGTCTGTGCAGTCTCCACCGTATCCATCGAGGCGACGCTGGACTTGCGACGGCGGCCATGACGTACCATGCGCTTCACACGCTTGGAAACGGTGTCTTTCGAGTGCCCGGACGAGTCCGAATCGGAAGACGAGGAGGAACTATCGTCAGAGCTGGAGGAGTCAAACCATGCGACCGCCGGGCCGGGGGTGGATTCCGCGTCGATTACATCTTGTGGCGTCGACTCGTACATGTAGGCATGAGACTTGAGCTGGAAGACCAGATATATGATGTACACCAAGAGCAAAACCTAGAGAAATCATGAGCCCTCAGTGACCTTCTAGGCAAGAGGTGCCCGTCAACTTACCACACTGGTGCCACGGCTGATAACGAGAGACTGCGCGTCGGCTTTGTCATTATCGCTGAAGGAGGCATGGAAGGCGGTCTGAAGGCAATGGGTCAGCGGGCGAAGTGATGCAACGCAACAATGGCAGACGAACCGGCAGGACGAGACTAATGACACTCAGGCTTAGGAGACAAGCGCTCATCTGCGTCACTGTGCTATTGTAGATCTAGAAAACAGAGCGTCAGTACGTATACCAACGAGTTTGAGGAACTTGGAGGGTTGCAGTGTATTACCTGCTCGCGGAAGCGTAGGCCTCCCAAGACGAAGCACATGCCCAGGATGAGCAGTAGGTTCGCCAAGATGGACCCCAAAAGGGAAGCCTGGACGATGCGGATTTCATCCTTACGATGACTGTCAGCCGTGACCGCACGCCAGCGATGTAGCCCTTGAGGGCCGGAGACTTAAGACTTACTTTTACAAGAGCAATGCTGTGGCGTTGGACAAGGGTTGTTAGTGAGCAAGATTACGGATGGGATCATGGCCAGCCCACAGGCAGGCTCGGGAACAAGCAGCAGGGGCTGGCGGGTGGGCACTCATGGGTCAAGGATATGGGACTCGATTTGATTTGATAATGCCCTTATCAGAGGGCTTCTCTCTTCTGTTTCTTGTCTTGATCACTTTAGCCAGGCGGACATACATGCTGCAGAATAGGTTAGCAGCCGCGCACAAAACTCTAGGTTGTGAGAGCCGGCCGGTCGGGAGCACGGAGAGCTCGTGTCGCCGTGGCAAAGAGCACGGCAAACCCCGTCGCGCCACGCCCAGCCGGCAGCACCGTAGCACATGTCGTGCAATCACGTACAAGATAATGAGTTCCACAGCATTGCCAAAGGTGACATTCATCAGGGCACCAATGGCGTCGCCGAAGCGGTGGGCCACGGTCTCTGTGGCATGGCTGAGGAGGCCGGCGAGCGGGATGATGGCGATGGCATTCATGGCAAAGATCACACCGGGGCTCATGCCGGGCACGAAGTTGACGGCGATGCCGACGGGGACGAAGACCAGCAGAAGGTTGATCCAGCTGTGAAAGATGATCTTGTTGAAGACCTGGACGAAGCGCCTGAAGACGTTTGGCTCCTCCTTGGCATCGCGCTTGAAGTCTGCATCTTGGGTCTCTGTCCCGTTTCCTTGTGACTTTTCGTTTTCGTCGTTCTGGGAGGGGGGCCCGGAATCTAACTGAGACCCCTTCCGTGAAGCTTGCGCAGATGCAGAGGCAGGCAGGTCTCCCCCAGGGCCGTTATGCGGCCCATTGTCTTTTGAGGAGGAGGGGTTGCCACCGCCCGGGCGGGCGTTGGCATCGTGGACGCCGAGGCCGAGGCCGACATGACTTGTGGAAGGGTGGAGGACGGCATGGCCATGGCCATGGGAATTGTCATGGTCATGACTGGGCTTGCCGTTGTGACTGCTGGAGGAGGTGTCGAGGGTGGAGTTGGTGCGGTTTGTAGGATTGTTAGTTATGGGAAGCAGGTCCGGGTTGGAGGAGGGAGTCGGTCGTCTCGCCGTGCTACGGTTGCCGCCATGAACTTTGGATTGTGCCGAAGAACGAAGGCGATTTATATACGGTTCGTCAGGTGAAGTTTCCTTCATCGAAGTTCGCTTGGCAGGTCGAGGTGAATGTTAAGCACGACAGGAGCGTGGTGTCTATTTGGGGGCGGGTGTGTGTGTGGGTGAGTGTGGATGTGGGTTGGGTTTTGCTGCGAAGGCAAAAGAGGGTTGGGTTGAGGGGACGAAGGAGGGAGAGAGAAGTAGAAGAAGAGGCCAGAATAGAGGTGGTGACCAACCAAAAGTGGTGGCTGCTTTATATGGGATAGTTTGGGATGGGTGAGTTTCACGCAATCGTGGTCTACTACGCTTCCAGGACTACCTAATCATCGCAATCGGCGCAGGGAGGCAAGCACCAAGCACGAGCTACTGCAGGCGTGGGGTCCCCTGGCTGCCTGGGGGGAGGTGCAGGGGGAGGTGCAGGGGGGGGAAGGCACCCCCGTCCCGCCCGTCTCCAACAGGCCTGAACAGGCTGACAGGACGAATGGTTGGTCACTCCCTCGAGACATGACTACGAAGTGTCCCACTCTTCAGTGCCTTTCACAGCCCTGCCCCAGCCCGGTGGATCCGCAACCCGCCTCAAAACGGTATGGCCCAGTGATGGTGCACTCCAGCAACTGCTCAGTTGACCTGTGACGGGGCCGCCCTTCATCATCATCATCAAGGTCCTACTATGGTACGTCTCTCTCTCTCCATGTCCGACCTCTGCAAGGAAGCTCGGACGGAGGCCACTCACTCCATCGACTGACTGGCTGACTGGCTGACCGGCTGACTGGCTGCCTCTTCTGGGTGCGTGGGGCATTAGTGTACTACTACCGTCCACCGGTGAGAGAAGGGCAGCGGCCCAGATGTTGTCACGGACCTTATGGATGAGGTGTCCGTCCCGTCATGACGCAAAAGAGAAAGAGGAGAGTTGCCGTGCGTCTCTTTGCTCTACCCAATCGCCCGCGCCTCAACGATGCGACGACCAAAGATACCCATCGCTTCCACCTGCACTTTGCAGCAGGCACGTCTTCGAAAAGAGGGATACCCCAACCGAAGATCGGCACAGTCCGACTTGAGCTATCACCTCCTCGTCTATCCAACCTGCCAACAAGCACGGGCACGGGCACTCCTGCAGCTACACGTGTGATCGCGACACGGACCGGATACTCTGCGACGGTTCACCAGCACGTACCCGCAAGGTCTGGGGGCTCCCATCTGATAGCCTACCACTAGGATCCCCATCCACGCCTCGCTCGCTCTCATGCGACGCGCAATACTTCACGCAACACACACACAGCAATGCATGTGCAGGGCAATCACTCGCCATTTTGCCTTCGTGTCTGGTCTCAAGTCAGGGATGGGCCTCCCGCTGCGGGCTTACTCACTGTGCACCGTACATATGCACCTGTAGAGCACAACTGGCCCCACGCTGCCACATGCGTGCCAGTGACAGTGCCAGTGCCACCCACTACCACTGCGCCTGCCCGCCGCCCGCCTCGGTCTCGCTTGACGGGGATGATGCTGCAGCTCCAACGTTGCATTCCGCCTCCCTTGCCGTTGTTTTGTGCTTAATCACTTTGCCTGCTTATCACCGGCCTCGGGCATGCATGGCCCAACAACTTCTCGTCCACTCTCACCCCCTCGTGCAAACCAAGAACACCAAGCTCCAACCGGCACGTCGACGCCCTGACCCCGGACTTATCTCTTGGGACCTTGGCCGCGAAGCTTGTTCGGGCCGTAAGAAACACGTTAGGCTGGCTTCTGGCTTCTCGTTGGTCCCTTGTCCAAAGGCAACACGCCCACGCTTCACTCCCCGTGGGGCAACCCGCTCGCCGTCGCAACAGGGCCGGACAGCACGTAGATTAGCACCACAAGCTTGCCATTTCGTGCAAAGGCGTTAGGGGTAACATTGAGAGGGGGGTTATTAGAAAGTCGGCTCTGGAGAACTTCAGGATTTTTGTTAACCCCATTGCAGTCTCATCTACCTAGCAATTCGCAACGACTGCTACCACTGGTCACTGGCCTCGTCGCAGTATGCTCTGTCCGAGTGCAGCGCCACCAGGAAGCAACAATATTTACAGGCCCGCCCCCTTCACGGCCAACTTGTCATTCTCAGGAGGGCTTTGATGGAATCCTCTCACCACAAATCCGAGCAAACAGTTCGCTAGTTTTTGAACCGATTTCGCCAAGAACGGGGCTCCGGACGCACCGCGGCAGCATCACGAACGTCAAAGTCGGTTGTTCTACGGCCAATTTATCCTAATTACAATGTCTACCGTCTCTATTCGTATGCGTTGTATGGCAATGGTCTTGTTATTCGCGCCGGCGGGCACCCCGTGGCACGGCGCGGCAGTGAGAAAAATCACTCGGTGTCATGTAGGGCACCAGAGGGAGCCACGGCCATCGATGAATCACTCTGAGAGGTCACTCACTTCTGGAAATGGATCACCGAATTTCTTCAGCTTCTAACTCCAGGCCAGCGCTCTGGAGTACATGGGCAAAGTAGGTCCTTGCTGACTCAACCATCACGTTTGCCGGATGCAAACAGCTGTCCTCTGACCAAGCTGGGTATGTGACTGAATGACGGGTGCACTCATGTCATCTCCTAGAGAGCGCACTCACAAGGTTCTAAGTCAAGGAATTCGTCATCATATTTAAATACTTCGAGTCCAGCTCACGGCGGTCTTGTAAGTATCATGGAAATACAGCGTGATGCTCATATGAGAATTTCATCGTGCGTTTAGTCGTGCTCGCAGTTGCCATGCGTGGCAGTACACGCTATATATAATTAAGGTGACCAAGCGGGAAGTTGAGTGTAACTACGATATAGGACACACGATTGATTTCTGATCGACTGCTAAACCTCTCGATACATTGGTATCGGTAGTTCCGAATCGTGATGCTCAACAGCCGCGGGGCGGAAGGAAAACAGTCATTCCCCTCCGCATCGATGATAAGTAGCAACTTTATATGGCGTCTACCGTGGAAGCAACGAAAAGACTCAAGATGTATTTCAGCTCCCATCCCAGGAACTTTCTGATGGACACACAACTATACGGCTTGGTGATCCATTATTCTGCCAACCACAAACGCGGTTGTTACCCATGAATTTCAAGGGTTCCAAGTGACAAGACACAATGTCTGTCAGTGACTTGGATGCCGGTCACTTGACAATACGAAGCAGTTGTCACCTCGTTAACTATTTTCTCGCTCACCACCAGTTGGCGACGGGGTATGGACCATATCATGGTGTATTTAACAGGCGACCGTGGAATTGAGCTGGAGTCAGTGGGTGTTTTGAGTGAGTGTTGGTGTAGAGTGTCGGATCTCTCGCAATCGGCGTACCATCATCCATCTCTGCAGGTGAGAATATCCGAGTTCTTCAAAAAGGGAAACATTTCACGACGAGCCTCAGTTCCTCCCTGTAGAGGCGTGCTAACATTTGAAGGGTCCCCAGCCAGAGTCTCTAGCCGGAACCAGTCAAACTGTCGGACGCAGACTAGCAGGATCAAAGCGAACATATCAGATCAGATCCCGCGTACAGCTTGTGGACTCTTCAAAGGAGTCCCATTCCGTTGTCATAATATGTCGGTGATGACAAGGTGTAATAGGGAACTCGTACGTGCGGTGACGGCGAAGCGCATATGCGCTAGCCATGTGAAGCCGGGCCACTTTTTGGACGGTGAGGAAATTTTCTTCTGCGAGAGGGAAAAATGCACAGGACGTTGTTGTCAATGCGGGCGTATGCAGTTGCCAAAATAAAGTGGAAAGGTTTGAACGTTCGATGCCCGCGTTGTTTAATATGGACCCCATGGCTCCCCCACTGATGAATCGGTCCGGAAGTACCGAGTTGATGTGACTGGATAATCAGAGAACCAGCAGCAGTCTGCAATGACGACCCGAATGCAACGTCCGAGAGAATACGGCCGACATTTGTTGCGAGAATTCCCCTTAGAAGGCCGCTGGCGTCCTACCCGGCTGTTAGTCTGATGTGCGCCTGGTCAGCTGAGATCGTCGCTGCTTGGTTGTGGGGAAACGAGGTGTTCTTGCGGGGGAGCCTGGGGGGGAGGAAACCTCCCGCAACGCCGCCCGTCTTGGTATCCGGGAGGGGCCAGCCGGAGCTTGTTCTCTTGACCTACCTACGCCTGACGACACTCCTCATTGACCTGTAGACCGCTCAGCTCCCTCGCTACCAAGTCTCGCGAGTCCTGCAGTCGGTCCGGTGAGAGTTGCGGAGGTATTAATCCACGGGCCGATTATGTCACCAAAAACGCGCAGTTCCTGTAGTGGGCTTTCCCCTTTCCGGATACACACTGCCAATTCTATGACATCCGAGTCCAGTGGGCATTACGATGCACGGGGAAGTCTCCAAGGGAACACTTGCCCCAAGAGGGGCGGCAGCCCTGGTTCGGCCAAATACTCGCCTAGGACTCCCCTCGATATATAAAGTGGTCGACCCGGTCCTGGTCTTCACCTTCTTCCTCTGGCTCACACTGAGGCTAGCAGTCCCTCGCAAGTTCACCAAGCTCGTGGACATGGCAGCGATGGCTTCCCTTTTCTTGACTTGGTTCCTCCTGGGCGTGTGTCCCGCAGGGCTGGCTCAGACCCCGTCCTTCACGTCCGGCCAGACGGGGACGACGGCAACCTACAGAGAGGTGTTCACCGTCCCAGCCGATTCTGACGTTGGGCAACCTCTGCTACCGAACATCGAGGACCCGGAGGCGGTGGATGCACAAAGCGTGTGCCCCGGATACACGGCATCAAACGTGCAAAACACTACGACTGGTTTCACGGCAGATTTGAGCCTATCCGGTGACGCGTGTAACGTCTACGGCAACGAAATCGAGCAGCTCACCCTGACCGTGGATTATCTAGCTTCGGACCGCCTACACGTCGGAATCCAGCCGCGATACATCGGGCCCGAGAATGAAACATGGTTCCTCCTCCCCGAAGCCATTGTTCCCAAGCCAGCACCCTCCAGTGATGGAGACACAAGCCCTGACAGCAGTGACTTCGAAATATCGTGGACGAATGAGCCTACCTTTTCGTTTACGGTAAAGAGAAAGTCCAACGGCGATACTCTTTTCACCACTGAGGGTAGCAAGATTGTGTATGAGGACCAATTCATCGAGTTTGTGTCGCCTCTTCCCGAAAACTACAACCTTTATGGCCTCGGTGAAGTCATGCACGGCTTCAGACTGGGCAACAACCTCACAAGTAGGTCCACAAAGCGCCAAGCAATCTCCAGGCTAACCACACACCAGGAACTTTCTATGCGGCGGATGTTGGTAACCCGATAGATGAGAACATCTATGGTGTACACCCCATCTACCTAGACACCAGATACTTCCAAGATGTGGACGGAAAAGAGACGTACGTAGCGGATGCGACTGACACATCGACAACCTACAACACATCAACGCATGGAGTCTTCCAACGGAACGCTCATCCCCAGGAGGTCCTGCTGAGACCAGAGGGAATCACCTGGAGGGCGCTGGGAGGCACGATCGATCTGTATTTCTTCTCTGGTCCGTCAGCATCAGATGTGGTCAAATCATACCAGACCAGCACCGTGGGCCTCCCAGCCCTCCAGCAGTACTGGACCTTCGGATTCCACCAGTGTAGGTGGGGATACGAGAACTGGACCAGGCTGCAGGAGGTGGTCGACAACTTCGCCGCATCCAACATCCCGCTGGAGACGATCTGGACGGATATCGATTACATGAACCAGTACAGGGACTTCGAGAACGACCCAAACACCTTCAGCTATGAGGAAAGCGCACAGTTCCTCTCAAAGTTACACGCAAACGGCCAGCACTATGTCCCGATCGTCGACTCTGCTATTTATCACCCTAATCCGGATAATGAAAGCGATGCGTACCCTCCCTATGACCGTGGGATCGAAGCTGGTGCCTTTATGTTGAACCCCGACGGGTCACTGTACATTGGCGCAGTCTGGCCAGGCTACACTGGTGAGTTCTTCTCCACCCAAGTGTAGACTAGCATTTCCTTTCTCCCACTTTTTGAGTGGAATTGTCTCGGGAGGTCGGTGGACCACAGCAGATGCTGATATTGAGTGCAGTTTTCCCTGACTGGGTTGGTGACTCTTTGAGCGCGACCAATGGCTCGGGTGCCTTTACCTGGTGGAGGAACGAAATAGCGAGCTGGTACCAGAACGTCTCTTTCGACGGGATCTGGATTGACATGAGCGAAGTCTCGTCCTTCTGTGTTGGGAGCTGCGGCAGTGCTAACGTCTCGCTCAATCCTGTCCACCCACCATTCCTGTTGCCTGGCGAGCCCGGCAATGGTGTATTTGGCTACCCCGAAGGCTTCAACCTAACCAATGCAACAGAGGCCGCCGCGGCGTCATCGGCCAGCGCTTCACAGGCCTCTGCCTCCTCGGCGACAGCTTCAAGCCCACCATCTACAACGACCTCATACCTTCGCACAACGCCTACGCCTGGCGTCCGCAATGTCAACTACCCGCCTTATGTCATCAACCACGTGAATGGTGATCTTGCGGTGCATGCGGTGTCACCCAACGCAACCCATCACGGCGGCACTCAGGAGTATGACTTCCACAACCTGTTTGGCCACCAGATCCTCAACGCCACATACCAGGGCCTACTCCACACGATTCCGGGAAAACGGCCCTTCATTATTGGTCGCGCTACATTCGCCGGCTCGGGAAAGTGGGCGGGCCACTGGGGTGGTGACAACTACAGCGTGTGGTCATCTATGGTATTGGCAATCTCCCAGGCCCTGTCCTTCAGCATCTTTGGCATCCCCATGTTTGGGCCCGATGTGTGCGGGTTCTCCGGTAATACCGACCTCGAGCTTTGCAACCGCTGGATGCAGGTCGGGGCCTTCTTCCCCTTCTATCGCAACCACAACGTCCTCGGCGCCATCTCCCAGGAGCCTTACGTGTGGGAGAGCGTGGCGGAGGCCAGCCGCACGGCGATGGCGATCCGGTATACGCTGCTGCCGTATATGTACACCCTTTTTGCAGAGGCACACTCGACCGGCAGCACCGTGCTACGCGCACTCGCGTGGGAGTTTCCCGAGGAGCCCTGGCTTGCGAACGCGGATCGCCAATTCCTCCTCGGTGGTTCTATCCTCGTCACACCGGTCCTGACGCAGGGCGCCGAGACTGTCGATGGTGTCTTCCCCGGGTCGGGCGACGGCACTACTGTGTGGTACGACTGGTACAACCAGACTGCCGTGACGGGTGTCTCCAGGGGTCAGAACGTTACCATCGCCGCACCACTGGGCCACATTCCTGTCTACGTACGGGGCGGGGGTATTATACCCACCCAGAAGCCCGGCAAGACAACGGCGGAGAGCCGACAGAACCCGTGGGGCCTGCTTGTGGCACTTGACCTGCAGAGCTCTGCCAAGGGAACGCTGTATCTCGATGATGGCGAGAGCTTAGAGCCCAATGCCACAACTTGGGTGCAGGTACGTTCTGCTATGAGATTTTGACGAGTCCACTTATGAGCACTTGAGACTAACACGTATTGCCTCAGCTTTCTGCTTCCAACACCTCCGTGAGTGCGCAGCCAAGTGGCAACTACGTCGACTCTGTTCCCTTAGGCAATGTCACGGTCCTGGGCGTGGCCGGGCAGGTATCTGACGTGACGCTTAACGGAGAGGCAGTGACTGAAGGTTGGTCTTGGGACAGCACAACCAATGTTCTAAGCATTTCAGGTCTCGACAGCCTAACTTCGAACGGGACGTGGAATTCGGACTGGGAACTGAAGTGGAGCCTTTCTTGAGATGGTTCCAGTACAGACTCTGGTGAGGGCTCAAGACCATCTTCCAAGCCAACAGTAATCTTTGTAGTTTTGCAAATCCTCTACGCTTTTATAAGCAGAGCCCTCAGAGAGAATCACTACGCAGCAACCCCTAAAGACATATCGTTCCTATAGCTTATGTCTAGTCGTGGTGTTGAGTTGCAAAATCCCGCCTTTTTCAGTAGTGGTAGATGTGTTACCGAGACCCTCACAGAATATATTACGAGAGACCAACAATTAATTTGCACTGGCGTGTTATTCCTTGCGGAGTCTCCAAGGCTGACAGGTGGCCGAAAAGTTGTGAGAAATGTACGGGCAGATGAGGGAGCATCCTATTTTATTGCTCCTTCCAGGAGAAGGTCACGAGATAATCTTTTACTGTACACACTGATGTTTTGCGACTATTGTGCTTTCTGACAGCCATTTGCCGGTGCCCATCAGGTGGCTAGGGAGGAATCCAACCGTGAATACCCATAAGTTCACAACAGATGTCAGACAGCTTTTAAAAGGCACGTTAAGAAGTCCAAGTCGGTGACATTTTCCGAGTCATGCTAAATATGTCGTTCTCAAACTAAGTCACAATTTTTAACATACACTCTGCCCTGGGAGTTGGACCTGCTCACTACCTCTTCAAGTCCTCACAAGGTGTCCGTCAACTTTGCACCCACCGTCCTCAGCACGGGCCTAGTCTTCAGATTCTCGAAAGGCTTAGGTGCACCAGTGCCGAACTTCTCCTGAAGCTCCGGCGTGATACCAGCGTAATCGACCAATGGCTTCCTCGAGTCGAACAGCGAGGCATCAACCTGTACAACTAATCAGCTCTGCCGTCTACCGGCGAAAAGGAGGCGTGCGTGACCTACCCACTGCCCATGGACGCCGTCATGACCGCGGAACGGCAGTTCAATCACGGCGACGGGGCCGGCGGTTATGTCTGTGGTGTCCAGGATCGCGAGGCTGCCGTAGCCTGTCTCCTGGTCTGAGCAGGCGACGAACAGGTAGCCATCTCCCTCGGGCGAGCCGGCCGACCGCGGGACGAAGCAAGGCTCGCCGACCGTGTGGTGGTCGCCTGCTTTCCAAACCCTGGTGACTCCGGTTGGGATGTTGGTGTGGGTGATGCCCTCAAAGCCCATGGGCCCGAAGGAGCCCCCGAAGGCGTGGTTGTAGGGCTTCCCCAGGTAGCGGTCATCGCACCGGGCTAGCTCCCCGGGGATATCGCTGAGAACGGTAGGCAGCTCTAGCTCGTTCGACTTGGAGTTTGGGTCGATCTTGAACCTGACAAACTTCCCAATGGGCGGGACATCCGCCTTTGCAGCATCAACCTCGGGATGCATGGAAGGGAAGGCCTTGAGGGAGTCGTGATTGTGCACGAAGGCATCGATGTAGATGATGCCGTCCTCTTCGAAATGGTTGCACACGTGGCCCCAGTAGTGATCCTTCAAGGAGTCGAACCACCTTGCCTGCTCGGGCTTGGGATTCCGGCGTGGCAGAACACCGAAACGGTTGGGCTGAGAATTAATTGTCAGTTGCGACCGAGCGTCTTGACCTCCAGTGCTCATAAATCCGGTACGATATAGTGTCTTACCAGGTAAGCGTTTTTCCGAAAGTGAGTCCCGCCTTCTTTCTTCATGTGCTCAATGTCGATCTCTTGAGTCGTCATGACAAAGATAACATAGCTGGGCACGACTGTCAGCACGCAAGTCGAGATAAGCCATTGAAGAAGGGCACTGGAGTATGGGTCATGCGAACTTATCCGTCATGGCCATATCATGCGTCCAGGTCACAGACGGGGTCTTGATCCAGCACTCGTCGATAACTTTGCCGTTCTTGTCAAACTGGTAATAGGCAAGATCGTTCGACCTGGATCATGTCAATCAGGTTTCGATTCCCTGACGAGCATCTGTCTGACTTACCCAAGCCCAGAGGCTTCCATGCCGTATCCCACCAGTTCTCCGGTTGCGTAGTCGGTCTTCGGGTGCGCGGTGAAGGTCTTGGCAGTCATTTGCCCTTCAAAATCGTAGAAGCCTATGGTCTGTTAGCTCACAGTTATTCTCTTTGGGCGACGGCAAATCCGAACCGAATGTATCCAATGTGTCCGGGTCCAATAGCAGCGGGGGGCTATCTTCCTTCAGTGCAAGGAGCTTTCCGTGCCAGAACTGAACATGTGTATTGCCGGTACTCTGAACCTCATCAAAGACCCTGGCATCGCCAGCATACGGGTTCCTGTAGGTCCCGAACAGCGGCTGGCGAGCCGCCCGTTCGATGATGAACCGTGGAGTCCGAACGAACTTTGTCCGGAAGTCAACAACGCCGTTTGAGAAGCGCCATGCGTGAATGGACCCGTCGCCATTAATCCAAGTGTCCTGCTTGTTGCGGTTGGCGAAGATGGGCTCGGGGACCTGGCGGTAGAACGTCCCGTCGATGCTTGCGGGCACGGTTCCGCGAATCACGCATGATGCTAATTCGGCATCAAAGCGGGTTGGTTGGTTCGGGAGCAGTCGCTTCGACGGGTCTCTGCTTTCGAAGTTGAAGATTTCGCTGACGGAGAGCTCCTTCCTCTTGGCTTCGATACTTGAGGCGGGCTTGGAATTCACCGTCTCGACGACCTCTCGCCGAGGGAGGTGCTCCATCATGGAGGGGGGAATAGGCTGAACTTCACTGCCCATTTTTTTTTTCTGCGCTTTACTGCGCGAGCTGTGCGATGATTCCAGAGACGAGGGGCAAGGGCTTTGGCTTTGAGTTTGTGTTTATTTCCTTCTAGTCCATCTGACGGAATTAGGGACTATTAAGTACTTGATGCCCCTACATGGTGCGAGTAGCTACTGAGCAGGCCAAGACGGCCGGAGGCTCGGCCTAGGAGAGCCTTCCGGAGTGTTGCAGATGCGATGCATCGTTCACGATGGGTGACGCAACCAATTAGTGAATTTGGCTTACGAATCTTCGGAAATACACGTATTGCTCGCTCCTCTTGATTCATGATCTAAATCCGTGGATGCAGTGGGTACTACAAGCGCCAACGCACCCCCTTGGCAGGCTGCCTGATGCCCGGACCGCATCAGTTGAAACAGCCGCACATGTCCCATGCAAGGGAAAGTAGGTAATCCTAAGTTGTGCGGATTAAGACTTTAGATTGGGCTTGTACGCGTATAGGATATAGTCGTTGCATCGGATTTACGCTTAAAGCATGCCCCACACCCCCGCAGACTGATGCAGGGATAACGGCTTGATAACTGCGGGGAACGCCACTGAAGCCTTCCAGAAGTAATATATATTCAGGTGGGCCTGGGTGGCTCAACGTAAGAGACTAGGTGGGCAGACAGTGTCTTTGGCTGAGCTACATAACTATGTATCCATCAGGCAGCACGATCGAACAGGATGTCATAGTTTCCTCAGGTGGACATCTGACCGGGAAAGCCGGGAGCTCCTCGGGATTCCCAATCGGATTTGAGAGCCTAGACAGACCCACCGAGATCGCGCCGCCCAAGCATGGAGACCTAGAATCTATAAAAATGCTTTCCCAGCAACCGGTAAATGTTCCTGTCCGATAAGAGATGCCAGGAGTAAAATGCGAGTAACAGTGCTCCAATCCGGACCTAGACAGTGGTTCCACTCAAAACCTTGCCCATGCATTCGCACGACAGTGGTTCGGACGTGTACGACGATGGAGCAGAATCGAGCTTCATTGTGGACGACCAAGTCCAGATTCGAGATACGAATGAGCGTTGTGTCTTTTGCTTAAATCTTCCCGGAGTCTGTAGTTTCCAGCCATATCCTCTTGTTTGCATTTTAAACGAGGCAATGGGAAGCCATCGCACATGGTTTCTCGCCACTAGGACGGTGTGTTATACACCAGGCCAGAGCGAGTCGAGGATGTATATTTGAAATCTGGCGAGAGCGCATCAAAGCGGCCATCTGGGCAAGGCCTATCGGAAGGCCCCCCAGCTCGTTGCTGAGATCTTCTGCTGACTCAGGGTCGTTCCGGGCCACGAAGTCAAGTTGAGAATGCAGTCACGCCCCTGTTCTGGCGTAAATGGTGCAGGGACTACCTCGTCATCTGTCAGTTGGAAGCCGATCGCAGGATGCCGTGTCGTAACAATGAATTTTCCATTGCCACCAGGAGGCCAGAACTGCCCGAGATCATCGCTGTGTTCCACGTTGTCGAAGATCACGAGCCAGAGAAAATCTAATAGATCTTGTCAATGGATGATACATCTCGGCGATTCAAATTAAGGCAAAAAGTCGACAAACCGGCTTGGGTGAGATAATCCCTCCATTTCTGCCTGCTCTCAGTACCTGGCTTTTCAGCTGGCCTGGTCACCCTTAATCGACGTAGAGCCTCAAGACAGCTCCGGTCCAAGGCAGTGCTCGGTTCGCTTCTCATCCAAATAATCACACGGTATTCAGATCGCGCCAGGTGAGCAAAGCGCAATGCCATGTATGGTTTCCCAACCCCAGCTATGCCACGAATAGTCACACTGCTGTGGACTTTCAAGCTTTCTCCAATTGATTTGAGTTCATCGTCTCGGCCGTATAGACGGGCTGGCTGTTTCAGTAGAATGTATAACAGAGGTTTGGGTCTGCTGTGCGGGTCTCTCTGTCGATTCTTTAAGGGCGGCGGATTTGAATTCTGAGTCTCTGAGCAGGTTGAATAGAAAAGCCTCCGAGTTTGTAGATACTAGTTGCATTCCCTCTCGTGGTGCTCAATGCTCTCCCATCGCTCGTCTTCGAGGGAAACTACGCGATAAGGACTCGTCAGACATGGTCGATCCCATCCAGCAGGACTTTGGCCCGCGGAGAAATGACATAGTACCTCGTACGAAGTGGCCCCCCACGGTCAAAGCTATCGATGATAGCACCAAGGAAAGCCAGGTGCAGTCGATAAGCCTGGCCCAGGCGCTCCCTGGCGTGATTAAAAGGCGTTCGACTGTCTACACACCTCGAGTAGAACAGCGACGCATTCTCGCTGCTGCGGCGGAGCTTGTCGATAATGGTGTTGAAGCATGTGTCAGAAACTCCCGTGATCTGCTCCGCGTGCCGGACTGAAAGGTAGACCGTCATGTAAAGGAACCCGCTGAGGAGACTGGGAAAGGGGAGGACTTGGGGGATCAGCTCCGAGACCTTGAGCGTCCCGTCGAAACTGGTCCGGTTCTCTCGCAACTTGTTACCTATAGACTGACTCTCCACCTCCCGGCGAAGATCAAGTACCAGGTCAGTAAATCTGTCGCGAGCAGCCTTCAGGATCCTGTCGCGCAGGTATTGATCTGGGAGGTTTGCTAATGCAGCTTGGCCAGGGTCGGGCAAGTCATCCCTGACAGATCCGCTCTGTACATGATCAAGCCTACTCTGAGGCTCATCCCGCAGGACGGCATTATTCCAATCACCTTAGAGGCTGACTTCGCGGGTCCCATGACGAAGTCAGTGACTAACCTTGCCAACCTCCTCGATGTCCTCGTGGATCCAAGCAAAACAACTATCCCCGACGGGGGATACAAAGCCCAGTGACTGGAGAATGGGGCGATATCAGAGTTGGCGTCTTGGAGCCTGAGAAATGGCTGTTCCCAACCAAGATCATCAAGTACGAAAAGCAGGCCACGGATCAGATGGTTAGACCATCTCAATCGTTGAAGTCTCGAGACATTACTGAACAATTAAACAGATGCGAGAGTGGAAAGCAGCTTACCAGAAGCTTCAACCTGTGGCCAAAGTAGTGAAGAATGTCACACTGATATCACAAGATGAGGCCACTGAAAATGGCGGAAAGGATATTTGGAACGCCTTTCGTAAGGCTTGGAGTAAAATTTACCAGCAGAGATCCAGACTAATCTAACTGTGGTGTAGACACTACCTTCAAAGATCTTCTCAGAGACTATCTTGCGAGCATCGACGATTGCAAAATTCACAAGCTTGAAGAGTTGATCGAATTCAGCAAAGAGCATGCGGATCAGGAGCTTCCACCCAGTGAGCTGCCGTGGTATTCATAACGCTGAGAAATGATCTGAAAAAACTGACATCCTTTTCCAGGTGCAGAAAATCAAGCCGGCTTAATCAGAGCCTTGAATGCCCATATGTCAGAGGATGAATATCATGACCTCATTAGTTATGCCCGTGATCGCTGTGGTAGAAGAGGAATTGACATGGTGCTCGAGGGCGATGATGGAGTCAATGTGATTATTGGTCCTGGACATGGTGCGATGTTCAGGATCCCTGGCACAGCAGGCATGTTTCCGGTATATCCCGTGACAAGAGATTAGAGGGCCAGTTCTGACCAGCTCAGGGTATCCGGTCGCGCCCTTATCACTTGGCTAGGTACTTGGATTTCAACGGCAGGCCATTTGGCTTGCAGGTTACAGCCAAGGTGCATCAGGAGGATCTTCTGATTCAGGTCCGGAGCGCCTGGGAGGCTACATTCCCTAAGCGCCAGCCACCGTTGTTGGATGGAATTGTCCATTGAACTTAGAAGGACGAGCCTTAGTTTCTAGCATTGCTTTTTTATGTACTCTTTCGCCCAATTGAAAATTGGAAACCTACCTAGGTAAGAGTTGTCATAGTACACATGCATTCATAAACTCAAGTGGTCCTAATGTTTTAAATGACAACCACAAGAAGACCATATGTTATGGTCCATAACTGGTGATTGGGTCTTTTGATGCAGCCCTGCATGCCCTACATGATGAGCTGCGAGCGGCGCCGATCTGTATTAACAGAAATCTCAGGGACAAATACTAGGAAGCAAATACTAGGAGAAGGTCTCTTGATAGACAACTTTCCAGGCACAAGAGCAGTTGGCTCCCACTTTGGCCACTACACTTAAGAAAATGGGGCTCTAGCTGCTGCTTTCAGATCCAAATAGCTTCGACAGACCTACCTAGGTAGCCGTCATTATCACCATCACAGCCGCACTCAAGCTTGCAGCCACACTCCCCAGCCATATCCTGGTGTGGATGACATTAGCACCAACCAGTCTTAGTTTCTGTCGGTTTCCGTTGCTCAGTCGGCATTGGCAACTAAGCAACACCACGGGGACATGTGTGTGATCCAACATCCTCGCAGTCTGGGGGCTAAACACGCCACAATCATGGTGGTCCACACCCAAACGCTCAGGATCCAAAAGCTGGCGATTTCTGTTTTGTTCCCATGAAAGCATGAAAAGAAGACAGTGCTCCCTGTAAACTTTTAAGATGGACTTGAAGTTATAACAAGTCACTTCAAGTCCCAAGCCATCGGTTTGTCAGAATAAAACAACTCGTTATTAGCACTGCACTTCGTGCTTGATCAAGAGCTTGACAAAGAAATCAAGGCAAGCTGTGTTTAGCGGCAATTATTGACAGTCACTTTTTTTTTGGAGATATGGTGAATTTTGGTCTGCATATCTTCGTAAGCCACTTATTTCACTTCAAACACGGACTTCACACCATGTTCTCAGCCCCAGCCACTCAAGCTACCTTCCACATCTTTTCTTGTAACTACAGTGATCCAACTTGTTGATTGACCCTTGAAAATGCATTTAATCGACTTTGTAGATTGCACTTCTCATTTCCAGAGAACTCAATTAAATCTCATCAACGCCTGTTGGCAGACTGTCTCGCCTCAAGCCTTTCTCTGTTGACATCAACAGCTGCAGCACACTTTCTGCCAATCACCGCAGGCAGAAACTCGGCGCCGGTAAGGAAAAGACACCTCAAGACCAGCTCGTCGCTCTTACACTCATCATCAGCTGCTGTCCAAGAATTCAAAGCAAAAGCAAATGTTATTTGACACGAGCTCACAGTCCTAGTTGAAAGGGCCAACCATGAACACGTATGAAGCAATGGATCAAGAGGGCGAGCAAGACTTCACCACGCCGATTCGCTTTAACGTGCTTTCCAAGAAGCGCCTGGTGAACTACATTCCCAATCCGATCTCTCATGACGAGTTAAACACACTGCGGTCTGCCATCACAGAGACAGGAGAACGGATCTGCAAAAACTGGAAGAGCCTCCATTCGATTGTCGAACGACACGAGGCCATCATCCAGAAACGGTGGACAAAAAAGTCCGAGCGCAAGAGACAGGCGCTGCTTCTCAAGGTCTGGCCCAACATGGCTCGTGAGCACCGTCCTGACATCGTCCTTGAGAACAAGCCCGAACGCATGACGGAACCCGGGAACTTCGAAGAACACCTACTACATGGAAAGCCTCAGCAACGGAAGATGTTCAGAGGCCCTCAACGCAACGCACTTCTGATGCCTTACATCAACATCGTGGACCTCACCAGGACTGAACCATTGCTACTCATGGTCAATGCCAGAGGACGCCAGCCTCCGCATGCATTCGCAAAGAGGGACCTCCAGCTCTCCACGAAGAATACTGAGCTGGTGGAGTGGCGCTTTCTGAAAGGCTACGTAATGGACTTGAGCCCGCGGCAGACTTTCCCAGCCGGCTACGGCGAATTGCGAGAGGAAGAGTGGCAGGGGCTCTTCTTCGCCACCGGAGTTGACCCACGAATCGCTGGTGGAACCATGAGGCCTGGAGATGGTCTATGGGTGCTAGAGATTCAGGATCGAATCTATGAATTCCTTCTCGAGGCCGTCAAATTGATCCTCCACGACTATCCGACTGGTCAAATGACTGGGCCCAAGTACGATATCCAGCCAGAGCCGCCTTTGCCCTCGGCGAACTGTCGAGAAGATGGCCTCGCTTCACTCGCCACTGCCAACCTGGAGGCTATATACTCCGCTCCCGGACGAATTGACCTACATCGTCTCCAGACGCTCGTCGAAGCCAAAGCAAACGAGGAGCAGGACAATCTCTGGGAGTTGCGTGAAGATCCTTGGCAATTTTCGGAAACCCTGAGGGAATACGCTGCTCATCATCCGACCGCTGTTCCGGCCCTCCCCGGCACACAACCCACACGCGAAGAGGGTAGGCCCCAGACGACGATCGAATTGGGGGAGTGCGGGCTCTCTTTGCTGCTTTGGAGTTTCCAGTCTGCCGGGTTCTGGGGTTTTCTTGCCCGGGATATTGCCGGCCTTATGGAAATGCGGAAGAAACTTTTCGACAATAGACCTATTGGACCTGGCGACCCACTGCCAGAAGAGTTCGAGATGGAGCTGTACAAGCTCCAGCATATTCTCTGCGATGCTATCGAAGTACTTCTCCCTTCTCTGCTCAGTGAGGTTTATTCATCGCCACCATTTCGACCGTACTTTAGGCGAGCCACACCGGACACGCGCCACCACTTCATCACCACCCCAGACAAGAAACCACCACAACACATTGAGGATTTTTTGGTTGTTTTGCACCGTGTCTTCCAAGATTGGAACCGGTTGGGAAAGATCACTGCAGCTGCTGCCCAGTCACTGTTGGAACAGTACGACATGTTCATCGCCACGGTCCCGGATGCTGACCATGCCGTAACTCCACACATCGCACGAGAGATTTCAGAACTGTCACTACTGTCAGAATGTCTACGCCAGATTCATCTCTTTTCGCCGTGGGACGCGTCGTCTTATGAAAAGCTTGGAACGCCGCGTGTCCAGAGCATTATCAGTGCACATATCGAGCATCTGAAGCAGGAGATACCAGATATTGAGACGCACAATTTCAGTGCCGAGCTTTTGGATATGTCTGCTGCTATAGCGAAGATTCCGCATGCGATTCACAGCAAACGCACGGCGGCCAAGAGTCAGAATGCCATGCAGGACCCGGAGAAGATGCTTGACCAATTCTGGGACGCCTTCTTGGTCGAATACGGACAGAAATTCGCTCTACCTCCAGTCGTCAAAGATGTGCTGTACTCGCAGGGCCGTCAGCTGCAGCGCACCTCGGACTCGGTCGAGCCTGCGCAATCCACCAAGAAGGACGCGCCCCAAGTTGCAACCCCCGGGGGGCTGGTGCAGTCTTTCAGCGGTCTTCACGTCGACGAGGAGAAATTGGAAGAGGTTTCCACGAGGAAGACCAAAGTGAAGACTCGGGGTGTGGCCGCTCCTGAGGCCCCTCCGCCGGCAGAAGACCAAGAAGTCAGGACAGAGGATCAAAACCGAACCCTTACCATCCAAGTCGATCGGCGTGCTCTCAAGGTTTTCAGAACACTTTTTCACACACCTTCCTCGACCTCGAAGCCGGGCGAAGTGCCCTGGAACGACTTCCTACACGCCATGCGCTCCGCCGGCTTCGGCATGGAAAAGCTGCAAGGCTCAGCTTGGCAGTTCCTGCCGTCGAGAGATGAAGGGAGCGAGGAGGGTGCGAATATGGGGAGCATCATTTTCCACCAGCCGCATCCGAACCCTAAGTTTTCGTTCCTGGTTGCAAGGGCAATTGGCCGGAGACTTACTCGCAAGTATGGGTGGAGTGGTGAGACATTTGTCGCGAAGTAAGGAAGCGGGACCAGGAGAATTCTGAGATGATGGGGATTCGGACAGAAGTTGAGCAGGCAGCTGATGAGACTGGAAATAATAGCCACAGCCACTGCACGTGTTCCACTGATATTTCGAGGCTCGGTGGGTCGGCCATCAATCCCGTCCGTACTTGTAGCTTACCACACAATGTATTTAGTCTTCTTCTCTTACAAGGAAGTAATGTCACTTCTATGTGGGTGAGCTCATGCCTGCCACGCATGTTTCAGGTAAGCGCTCAGGTGGGTAAGAGGGAAGTGGCCGAAGGGTTGACATAGAAAATCCCAAAGCTACGGTCTGTTGACATGTGAGACATGTATACTCATGTTTCGGTTGGAACTTGGAGAGTCCCATAAAGTCTCTGGCATCGTTGCATAGGACCACGGCCTACATTCTTGACTATTCCATCTAAGTAGAGGTCACCACTAGCACTTGTTATATTCCTAAATTACTACCAGCTTGAACAAACATTTGCCACCTTTAACCAAAGGGTCCCGCTGATGTTCGCAATGGCCGAGTTCAAGAAGCTAAAGTCTCACCTAGTAAATCCAGTATTAGAGAAATCTGTGCTGTTGATTTGGAAGCTTGGAAGCCTGAAGTAATACTTTGAGACATATCGTGGCACACCTTCCTGGGCCGGATCCCAAGCGTATCATGAAACCCTTGAGGGACGACACCTGCATGTAACCAAATTCTCAACGCAGTGATCCTAATCGGACGCCTTGGAGGCTCGTCACACGATGCCTGCAAGGTAGGTACCTACAACTAAATCATATTCCGCCGAATTGTAGTTGGCCTTGGGCAATTCGTGTTGACGCGCCTTCGTTCACGTGCGGCTTGAAGCTGGTGCCGACCGGCCTTGTTGCGAGGCTGTCACTAATCTCTTTGAGGCCCATCATATTCTGAACCTACCACTATTCTACAATACTTGCTTGCTGTTGAATGCTGAGTATTGAAGCACTTATATTTGTATGATGGGGCTGGCTCCAACCCTTTAATTATTTTTAAGTTGAAGATAGTATTGTGATTGGGTCAAGAATGAAAACAGTTGGATCATGTACATTATGTTCGTGATGAGATATTACAAGACTGTGGTCTTCGTAGGATCTTCTTTGCCAATTTCAATTACATGACAATTATCATTCCCATTCCCATCATTCTTCACCGTTGCATTTCTGGAAGAACTTGCTAAGAAAGACTGGGTAACTACCTATGTGCTCATGCGCTCATCCGGATTCGTGATCTCGAGCTTTGCATGAAAATTTAACTATCTCTGGCTCTGAAATGCAGACCGAGATGCTCAATGTGTAGCTTGAACCAACGCGGGCCGTCGGACCAAACAGCTGACAACTGACGAAGGCGAGCTCATCCTGCCTGGCCTACAGGAACACGATAGCAAAACCAGCAACGCCGGCCATACCCACGACCATGAGCTGCTGGACAGTCGCAGTAGATGCTCCATTCTCATCGCTGTCGTCAGCGTCATTCGTATTGTCCGAGGCGCCAGTGGCAGAAGAAGAAGTGGAGGTGCCAGTGCTCGCAGAGGCGGAGGTGGCCGCCGCTGGCGCCGTCTGCGACGTCTCGGTAACGCCGGGGCACTTGTTGATGCACTCTTTCATGGTATTGTAGGCTGTGGCGTCGGTGAGGTCATCCGGATAGCTCGCATCGGCGCACGTCCTCGCGCATTCGTACGCGGTGCAGGGCAGGTCGTCGGCGTCCCAGAAGGGGTCTCCATTGAGGTGTGTCTCATACTCGGAGTAGTTGCCGGTGCCTCCGGTGAAGCTGAACTTATTGCTGTACGTTATGTCGTCCGCGTCGCCGTCGACTTCCACCACCCCGATAGAGTAGTAGCTTGCCGAGGGGCCAACCTCTGCCGGGATGGTGAAGTTGTCGGAAGAGAGTGTGGTGGAGTTGGAGAGCCAGCCTACATGTTTACTAGGGTCAGCTGTTAATCTGCATCTGGTCCAAGGGCAGATCATGTCGATCACGACGCGTTTGTCACATAGCAAACATACAGGTTGGTCCAGTGTCGCCTCCGAGGGCCGCCGCCAGGTATACGCGATACTTGTCGTTGCCATCAAGATCCGTGGCGGTTACTTGGAAGCTGGTTCCGGCGGCGATAGTGCTCGGCGCTGTGACGCTATCTACCGCCTTGGCGAGATTGACCAGAGAAGCAGCCAAAACGGCATAGTTCGCGATGTGGTAATACATGTTTTCCAAAAGAATGTGGAGCGACGGTTGGCTGAAAGTCGCAATGAGAACAGTAGTTCGTAAATGAACGAATGAAGAAGGCTTAAGGGAAGTTCATGGGGAACAAAGAAGTGCAGTCTGAGACCAGATGTCGAGTTGATCTGCGAGTCAAAGATGGATGGATGTTTGCACAGACGTACATTCAATATTAAAAAATAGTGGACAATAGGGGTATTATTTCCAGGAATCGTGATATAAAGCTCTGACTCGCTGCCAACAAGAAACCTGAAATCCCGGACTGGCCCACAAGTCGGCCCGGCGCAGCATCTTCTCCTGGTTTGTACATGCGCTCTGGCCCAATGATTCGGCAGCAGTTCCAATTCCCGCGCCCAGCACAGGGAACATGGGACTAGGAACTCGCGTGATTCTCGGTCTTGAAGCAACAGTGATTCCGCGGAAGTTTTTACAAGTTGCGACTCCAAAACCATAGTCTGTTGATTGTACTGGTCTCAATGCCTCAAACGTGGTCAAAAAAAGAGTAGTATGGAATGTTGTGGATATAGCGAGCAATGAACACAGCACAGCGCCTACCATGCAGGCTGGGCTTAGCCGTCGATCATTTGTTCGACTGCCGTGACCTATCATCGAGGCCTCCTCGCAAGCCCCATCGCGAGGACTCCATCGAGCGAAGGTCTGGAGTGGTCTCCCGATTCTCTTGAAGCAGGTGACGTCGTTGAGATAAGGCGACCCGCATTTCACCCTGCATTGGTGCGGGTCGGACCCACAGCCCCTGCTTCATCTCATACAAAATCGATTTGCAAGATCCTAAACTCCGAAAGCGTATGGAACTCGTTCGACAAGAAGACAATGAATGAATACCTTACGAACTATTTGCAATCCAGGTACAAAAACTTGAATATGAGAGGTTCGCCTTGCCTCTAGGCAGAGCGGAATCTGAGGGTCATGTGGAAGTGACCATCGCATGTGTCATTGGCATGCATGCGCAGAGCACACGAACGGCCCAAGATTCAGCGATGCTGCCCCGAGCTCCAATCGTGACCGAAATTACTAGACTGCTTCAGGATGCGGCCATTCATTTTCGACATGATTACACCGACTACAGAGACTTGTTGCTGGGTAGAGACCCTCTAGCTCGGCAGCATGTACATTCAATCTTGTGTGTACTGCCAAACGCGGAAGAGCAGGGTAATTAATTGGGATGACATATTGCCAATGAGGATAAGAGCAGAGCGGCGAGGCAGACCCTCAACCCATTCGGCTTGACGTCTGCCCAAATGATCGTGCGTGGTGGTTGAGATGGTCTTGTTTATTTACCGGATGGGATGAGACGTGTTTGCGGTCATAAAAGCAGCCAAACACAAAGTCTGCTTCAAAACCCAGGAAAAGTCAACACTGTATGCGGCTGGCACTTCCAGAATCGATTCATGGACGCCATCAATTGATTCTATTTGCGCTTCAATAAAGACTACTGTTATTGGAGTCTTGGCAAATAGAAGAGGGGAACTTGGAACCCTTCAGCTATGTCCCTTTCCGAAATCCATTCTCTTTCCACGGGTCTGCTCCGGTCACGCGGCAGCACAACTTCTTCTCTACCTGCATGGGCCGGCCCCGTTGACAATGACATTCCAAGCCTCAGTGGCGTGGAAGATCTGTCCTCGAGTCCAAGACATGGGCACGTCAAACTCGATGCAATTAGGAATGATTTCGTTGGCAAGGTCGGCAATATCGCTTGCGGTGACGCTCGCGCCGGTAAGGTCCTGTTTATCCCGGTGGGCACACGTCTCAGTAAAGGGAATCCCAAAAGCATATCAAACATAGACCGGGGAGGATCCACTCACGTCGTTGCACCACCAAATCGCGCCAACACGTCCCTTCAAGTCAGTGAGACACTGAACCTCGGCACAGGTTCCAGGGCCTGAACCCAGGTTGAAGTAGTGGTTCCCGAGCTGCTTAACGGTCTTTTGGCAGGTAGTGGCCACGTCGTACGCCGCAAGGGTGAAGACATTGCAGTTGGGCTTAGGATCGTCTTCAACCGCCTTATCTGGGAAGGTAGTGTTGATCTCGTTGACATCGGGCCAGGCGTAGCCAGGGAAGTGACTGTTGATGTGCTCGATGGCTTTGTCCGCGGTGCCCGTGATGCTGGTCTTGGGGAAACCTGGGATGTTGAGCTCCCAAGTCGGGTCGACAATGGTGTAGTTGACCATCTCGACTTTGAAATTGGGGGCCAGCAGTGTATCGTTGTCGAGGAAAATGGCAGTGTTGTGGGTGACGACCTGCTCAAACAAATCTCCTGTCAGCGCTTGCTGGCCGCACGGCCGTTTGATTCTCGGCGGTCATTGTTTGGAGTGAGTGTTGGACCTACGTCTGCAGAAGCGACAACCATCCAGAGACCCATCAGGATTGCGATGGCCATCTTGAAGGACAGGGGGGTCAACATGTTGACTGGTGGTAGGGCAGCTTGCCAAGATGAAGGAAGAGTTGATCAGATGTCCTGCAAGGACAGCGCAGGCTCTGTTCCCTACAGGTTTGTCTCGCAAGAGGTTAGTTATGTGGAAGAAGAAAAGTAAGCTATCTGAAGTTTTGCAGGCGGGCCCTTAAGAAGGCTGGCTTTCAGTGATTGACCCCAGTGACTGCTTGGGTGACTGTCCAGTGGCCCACACCCTGCTGCAGCAAATGCTTCGGATGAAAATGCCGTGCTGTCGTGAAGCTGCCAGAGTGGTCGCCAGGACTGGGCCATAGTGCCTAGGTAAGCAGGATGAAAATCCAGTTGTATGCCCAGGTGGTTTGGCCCTGGTGACCCTGTATGCGGTTGATACTTCCGGCTCGGATTCACTGTCTCTTTTACTGCAGCCTGTGTTCACCGTATCAAGGCACCCTCCGATTACCTCCGACAATGTTTTGCTACATCCTTTTTTTCTCTCCACAGTTCATTCTACGAGTAGGGGTTCACACACTGCGACTTGATAATGCACAGGACTCTAAGCTCCAATCGCTGGCTTTGAATCGCACTTGAGCACCTGGGCAGGTACAACAAGAAAAAGGGGGACCAAAAATGGGGACAGACAAAGTTGAGAACATGCACCGTATTAACTCCAGAAACAGTGCGAGAATCGATACGTGATGGCGGAGAAAGGTCTCCATCTGCTGTCATGCCCATCTATGGTGCCAGAAATCGTGCGCAGCACCATTAATTGGTGAAAATTCCACACCAAGATACCTTCAAATGTTGGTTGGTCACACCCGGTTGTCTTGTCCATTTGCCCGCTTTCTCAACATTTACACACAAAGCACAGCGCAAAGGCCCTGCATGTTGCCAAGGCAGTATGAGACGCCGATTAGACCCAACGCTGATTAGTAGCTATTGAAAGGTCATAATAACCCTTATTACGGCCGACCGCAAGCGTGCCTTATCTGCCTAACTCTGCCAGCAGGTTTCGTATGAATTCAGTGTTCACACAAGCGCTCATCACGTATTTCTTTTGAAATATAACTACCTGATACTTCAGCCTCATATGATTCAACGTTTACGCTTGGCTCAGATACTATTTTCACTCGCCCAATAAATCTCAAGATGGAGTCCAACGTGAGGAATTTTATCAGACTGTCCTCCGATTCACTCGGTCCAGGTCGGAAAAGGAGTCCCATGCCCGCATGACCACCTGAATGTGGCTGAGATGGGAATAATTCTGACGTTTCCATGGAGTGATATTTCAGAGACCCAGTGCTCGGTTTTGAGAACACGCCAGCTAATTGAGACTCCTGATTCTGCATGACAGGCCGCAAACACTTCAGCATACCCAGTAGTCTCTCAACAAACGTGATGCTGTGTTTCGGAGAGCGCGTGAAACATAGCTTGCAGCTGCGGTAGTGGCGTATTCAAGCAGATGTGGACTGTGGGTGCTTTCGCTCATACAGGCCGTGCTGCACAGTGGCCATTGGAAAATCACACAGAACTCAACCTATTCAATGAACTCTGAAGAAAAGTAAAGCAATGGCCGTGACGCGGAGAGAGGACTCGATATTTCTACGTATACTGCCGTCTCAACACTTTTGTGGCTGTTTTCGGTCTCGTGCTAATTGCAGACAAGTGTCTTATTGAACATACTAAGAGGATGTGAGATATCTAGAAGTACCAATGGAGTGCCTCATGTCATGGCACCTCTCCGATGCTGCTCGGCTAACATAGTTATCGCTTGTCCCTCGTCCGGAAAGAAAGAACTCTATAGCCGAGTGATCATTGCTTCTGATCCCAGTTCATGATCTTCCAAGCATATGACCCGCGTGGCAATGACAGGCTGAGTGGCAGCCGGCCCGGCCCTGAAGAGCCTCAACGTTTGTCGACAGAAGTAGACTACAGGGAGCATCCTTTCCCCTCAAAGGGCAGCCTCCCAGACGTAAGCTCATCGTTGCACCATAATAACAGGTTTTATTAAATCCCGGCCTTGTTGGCAGGAAATCGGGACCCTTTCAAAGTGATTGTGTGATTTATCATACTTTGACCACTTGTCGCCATGGGTACCCATAATTTCTCCGGGCCCGCCTGCCCGCCTGCCCGCCAACTTAGAGTTTCTATGCCTTTGTACGTAACTCACTAACTGCAGCTGCCCAGCCTTCAATAACGATCTCGACCCATGCCTGGGCACTCGAAAGGCAGCACGCTCCTTTGAGTTGACTTCTCACCACGTGTGTGACGCTACACTAGAACACCTAAACATCTAGGCGAAACGCGGCGAATTGCCATTTGGAGTCTCGGAGCCTATATGGTTGTCGAATAGGAAGTGGATCTGCAACATCGCCTATCACGAGGCGCGCCAAGTCTTGTGTGCCGTTGTTCTCCGTTGATTCATGCGGACAAGCTGCGCAGATCCATGCGGACAAGCCTTGGGCAGCCCGGCCCACCCTTGTAGCTAGACATTACGCGCCCCCTGAAATATCCCAAGTTCCGGGATGGGGAATCGGTCATGTTTCTTCGCGGGTCTTCGCGACCACCGCGTGACCGACGTCGCACAGAGCAGACGTTTCGCCGGGCCGCAGGCCGAATAACCTCATGCCTGCTCAGGGGCCCAAGGTTCTTCGGGGAGTCAGCAGCTTGGGATGTCAAGTCGGAGTGATGCCTCCGAAACTTTGTCACCCTTGTTTTGACTATTTCGACTGGATATTTACCACAAGACGCTGTGGGACAGGGTCTGGTAGATTGAATGCCCAGGCGGTTCAAGGGACCGGCTCCATCTTAAGATTTTGGCACATCTCGGAATGATGCAATGTAGCCCACGCGCCAGCAGTCAGCAGAGCTAGAGGTCGAATTGTCTCCTTGTGATAAAAGGGTCGGTTCTGCCTTCCTGTCACCAACTTCCTCGCTCAACTCAAGCCAGTCCCTCTTTCAACACCACAAGCACACGCTCAAGCAGACATCATCAACACAATGAAGTACGCCATCTCCTCGGCCTTGGGCCTGGCACTTACTGCCAACGCTGCCCCGTCTCGGAACTTGAACGCTGTGCCCAGGCAAGCCGGATGCGCCTCAGCTGTGACCCTCGATGCCAGCACCAATGTGTTTACGACCCACACCCTGCACGCCAACAACTTCTACCGTGCCGAGCTCGAGGCGGCGGCTGCCAACATGACCAGCCCCCTGAAGGAGCAGGCCCTGAAGGTTGCTGATGTCGGAACATTCGTGTGGCTGTAAGTACCAATTACGATGGCTGGCCTACCAAGGTGCTGAGGCGGCATGTTAATGAAGTCGAACGCAGTGACACAATTGCCAACATTGAGCGACTTGAGCCTGCCATTGCCGATGTGCCCTGCGATAGCATCTTGGGGGTTGTCGTCTACGATCTCCCAGGCCGAGACTGCGCCGCGAAGGCCTCGAACGGAGAGCTGGCAGTAGGCGAGATTAACCGGTACAAGACCGAGTTCATCGACAGTACGTGATGGTCTCAGAACCCTGTGCCCATTTACCTGTCATACGTCTCTTCCTCTGACAAGGTGTCCAGAAATCGCGGCTATCATCAAAGCGAACCCCAACACGGCCTTCGCCCTTCTTATTGAGCCCGACTCGCTCCCCAACCTGGTCACCAACATCGACCTCACCGCATGCCAGCAGAGTGCCGCTGGCTACCGCGAGGGCGTTGCTTACGCGTTGAAGACGCTCAACTTGCCCAACGTTGTTCAGTACCTGGACGCCGGCCACGGTGGCTGGCTGGGATGGAACGACAACCTCAAGCCCGGTGCTGAGGAGTTGGCCAGCGCGTACAAGGCTGCTGGTTCGCCGTCCCAGTTCCGAGGCATTGCTACGAACGTCGCGGGGTGGAACTCCTGGTGAGTTGGAAGCCCGTTTGCGCCAGCGGCTGAAGGCTCGAGAGGAGAAGGCAATGTGCTAATTTCGACCAGGGACGCCGAGCCCGGTGAGTTCGCGAACGGCGCAGACGCGCAATACAACAAGGCCCAGAACGAGAAGAAGTACGTCGAGCTCTTTGGTGCAGCTCTCGCTACTGCTGGCATGCCCAACCATGCTATTGTGGATACTGGTAAGTTCCTCGGGTTTCCGTACCACTTGTAACCCCTACCCGTGAGTTGGCCGCTCAGTCACTGACATTCACCAGGCCGCAACGGCGTCCAAGGTCTCCGTGAGGAGTGGGGCCACTGGTGCAACGTCAACGGTGCTGGGTTCGGCCTCCGACCTAGTGCCGACACTGGCTCAGAGCTGGCCGATGCCTTTGTGTGGGTCAAGCCCGGTGGTGAGAGTGACGGAACCAGCGACTCCTCGGCCGTGCGCTACGATTCGTTCTGTGGGCTGTCCGATGCCTACAAGCCGAGCCCGGAGGCTGGCACCTGGAACCAGGCGTACTTTGAGATACTCCTGAAGAATGCGAACCCTTCCTTCGCATAAGCACGAAAATTTCAGTTGGACTTCACGGGTTGATGTGGTTATTCTGGCCGATTTTATTCTCAAAGTACATATACTGCACACTCTTTCTTCTCCCAAAACAGTTGTAGAGGAGATATCACCAGGGGACACCTCGGCGATGTAACCCCTCATGTTTATAGCCACTCCTTTTTTTGTTCCTATTCTAGCTCTAAATGGAATCTAGAAGTGAACATTACAGCCTGTCTCACTTGGATACTGACCCAAAAGCACTTTGTAGATTTGGGCATCAGAGGTTTTGCAATTGAACGCAACAGCGGTATTTGGGACCCAAGAGACGCGTACATGAGTTGTTCAACCCTAATATCACCACATAGCTACCTAGGTAGGTACTCATATTACATGTATTCAGACTATGAGCTTCCGCAGTCGGAAGCATTTGCGCAATGACACGGCAATAGGTAGTTTACTTAATGGTACTGCAAACGTTAAAAGGAAAAGGACATCTTATCGCTCTTGGCATGATTGTATACTCTTTATAAGGAGCCCAAGGCAGTCGCTGCAAACACCAAAAGAGCTGGGATGAGGTCATACAAACAGCGCCAGTGAATACCTTGGCGGTTGGATAAAATTCAGCTCACGTAGGTGTGAGCACTTCGCAAGCGTCTTACAGTTTGTTTGCGCCACCATGGTAGAGGAGCCCCACCAACGTTCAGCGTGGTATGTGCTTGTAACTTTGCATAGTCAAAGGATGGTATCCCGTCAATAAGAAACAATTCACACAAACCACTACGATCCCTTCGCTCTTGTGATTGAATGGAAATTTAGGAGTCGGCGAGTAAACAGCAGAGAGATCCTACTCATGCAGAAGATTTAGCACCCTATAAACTTGATCCATAGATGTGCTCCAAAGAATATGATGAAGCGGTCTGGTGATGACTGCTTAATATGTGAAGCTGAACGGAACACAGTAGGAATGGCATTACGGTCCACTTATCGATCGCGACGGCTGCCCTTCGATAGTTTCGAGCACCTTATGGTCAACCCAGGTGGAAACAGTACGCTCACACAGGGCCGCAACTCGCTCTTCCGACTGAATCCCGCGAGGACAGATGGTCCAGATAATGTTTGTCAGAAAGGAACGCTTGTACTCGACCATCAGCTCTTCGTCAGTGTGCCGGTCGAACCGTGGCCCGCCCAGCCGATGAAGGGTATCAAGATAGTGATCCAGAATAGCCATCTCGTGAAGTCGGCGGTCCTCTATGGTGAGCATGGTAGTCATGAAATAGACAAGGTCGTGGAAGCATGAACCGAAATGGAATGCGGACCAATCGAGGAAGCGTGTACCACCCTCGGCCGTGAAGTACACGTTTCCTAGATGCGTATCGCCGTGGAGGAGAGTCCGGAATCGAGGATTTCGCTCCCGGAAGTATCGAGCCAATACAGCATTCATCCTCGTCCCATCCATTAGGAAGTCCGGCAACTTGGGCCGCCCTGGTTCCCTCACGATGTCATCCCAGGGGCGAACCATGAAGGTCATGGCTGGGTCATAGTTGTTCCATATCCCTTCATGCCATCAAATCAGCTTTGGCCATTTTCCGTCTCCGATTACAGCCTTGAAGATCAACACAACTCACAAGGATAATCTTCCTGGCCCCTGCCCCAGAACTGGGCGTGGAGGCCGGCTATTTGAGCGGCGCCATCCAGTACTGCCTCCACCGTGTACGAGGCTACCTCCGGCGGGAATGTGCACCCTTCATATGCCAGGTCAGACATGATTGCGATCCCCTGATTGCCCGTCTTGCCGCCCCACCAGCCCTTTGGGTAGCCCATGTGCTTTATGGTGGGTGCGATCTTTGCGAAGAAGTCCGCCTCGCGTTGAGCCAGGCTTACCGTCCACGGCTGCGCAGCTACCATGGCCGGGTCAAATACGCCCTTGACACAGACGTGCGCCGGCCGCGAGCCTCGGTCAGCAACCTCTTGCGCGTACTCGATCGAGAAGAAAAACTTGCTGGCCGTGCCAAATATAGTGCGCGTCATGGTCAGGGTCTTGATGTTGTGGCCCAACTTGGATCCCAGCCACCCAGCTGTGATCTCTGATGGCAGTGCGGGAAGCTGTTCCGTAATTGTTGCAGTAGTGCCTTCCGTTGCGGTCTCCATTTTTAATGATATAAAAATTGCGGGACTGGCCGGGAGCGATGATCGTTCTCAAGGTGCTGCTATTTCCCGACGGCGGTGCCAGGAAACCACTTTCTTATAGCCAGAATGCCATACATGGCTTACATGTATCTAAGAGAATACTAGAGAACAGGATGCCCCTATCAACTCGCCAAGCAGAGTTTAAGGGGACCCAAAATCTGACATGCAGAGTGAGCAGACACGGCACGCCCGATTTGACAGCTCATCAAACGTACGCAGTAGGTAATATACAATTAGCGATAGGGATCACCTGTTTCTCAACGTAGGATTACTCATAGTACATGAATAGTATTACCATCAGCAGTTAGTGTCAACAAATCTCTCCGGAAGAAGTCTAGCTCACATTGACCCTTAGCCTCATACCGTTCAGTGCTGTACCGTGATATCTGATACATCACCTTGATTGTTGCTAGATACTACAGCCCCAAGAAAAGGACTCCAAAATCCTTCATCCATGCTGTGACTCTTGGTCAGATGAAGTGATCGCAGTGTGAGCAGCATCCATTTTGTTCAAGTTATGAGGACACTTCGATTGACTGATGAGCGTCCGACTCTGTAAGATTTTTAAAGCGTTTCTGGAGGTCAGACAATGTGCTGAGTCACAGCAAGCTCACAATCATACAATCGATTTTAATTATGTAACCACCTTGCGGAGCCTGAGTGCGTTGACGAGCAAACTTTGTGGGCCACGGATCGCAGCGTCCACGCAATCTGATGATTCCTGAGACCGATTTCTCCCGAGACCGATATTAAACCAGAAAGCACTGCAGTCCGGTGTGTGTTGATACTCTGCGATTGCACTGTCGTCTCGGTAATGCTATTTATGACAGCAGCGCAGGCCAATGTGGATTGAAAAAGAACGCGAAAATTGGTATATAGTAGATCAGATGCTATACTTGCATAACGGTACATTAATCTAAGTACCTTCCTAACACTAACATATTATTTTCAGTAATTAGTAATATGTATTTCTTAAATAATATATTATTTACATAATCAACGTTTTAATATACTTTTAAAATTATTAATTTGTTTTTATTAAAATATTAATTAAAATATAATATTTTATATATTTTAACTTTTTTAAAATATATATTTTATTAAATAAATATTTATTTAATTATAAGTTATTTACAATTTTATAATACTTTTTAAAATTAATTTCAATATTATTTAAAGTTTTAAAAACTTTAAAAAATATATAAATTAATATTATTTAAACTTTATAAATACATTTTTATTTTTATTTATAAAACGTTAAAAAACTTATTAATTATTAAAGTTTTATAATATTATAAATCCTTTATAAAACTGCAATATAATATAATTCTTAATGTCTTTTAATACAACTAACTACTAGTATAACGTGGTTTACCAGTGAGTGGCCAGTATCAGTGAGTGGCCACTTTTCAGCTAATTTGCCAACTTTTGCCAACCCTAGCACCCCTCTAGGGCCAAATAATTAATAAAGATTAGCACCAATTAATACCAGCTGCTTTAAATTGCTTATTTTTAATTAATTCTATTAATTTAAAGTAATTAGCGCAGCTATAGTGCTAGTTTAAGTAAGCCGACTTTTAGTAGAAAATATATACTTTACACTAATTAGTGCTAACTTTACCTTTAAAATTATAATTTACTATAAACTACTAATATATATATATTAGCACTAATTAGTGCTAACTACGCTGGATTTGCTATAATATAGTTAAAATTTAATTAAACCCTTTTTTTTTACACATTCTTATATGGTGCTTAGTCTTGCTGCAGTTTCTATAGCATTATTTGCTCAGTTTGCCGCAGACCTCCTCCTTAGCACTACCGGCTATTTAAGCAGCTGGCCGCTTTTTTTTATTATTATTAATTATTACTTAAAATCTCTTAATACTAAGTACCCTTTTAAACTGTACTTAGGTTCTTTTAGCTTTTTGGCATTTAGCAAATGCTATATTAGTCTTTTTAAAAAAGCGGATCCAATTTTTTAAAAAGATAAACTTATTTACTATCACTTGTATACTTTTTGCTATCTGGTTAATAGCTGCTATAATTAATATAGGAGAGCTACCTTAATAGGTGAAAATCCTGCCTTTAATATAAGTCAATTGTTTGATAGTTTGTTGCGTATTAAAGGGTATTTAAGATTCCCACTGCTAGGGAGAAATAAAAATAAATGCTATTAAAGTTTTAATATGGATATTAAGCTTGAAAATAACAAAATTTAGGTTTTAAAGCACTATTTTAGCTCCCCTAAATGCAGCTTTAATATTGTCTTTTATAAAAGTCTTATTATGAACTATTTTAAATGTAATAAAAAACTTACTTTTAATAATGTGATTAATAAAAGCTTAAATAAAGTTGCTAATCTTCCTGCTATATGCATATTTTAAAGGCTGAAATAATATAATATTTAATAGCTGGATTAAATAAAAAGGGTATAAAGGTATATTAATAAAAATAATTTTATTTTTTTATAATAGTAGTTAAATTTGGCAGATATATAGCTTTTATAATTATTAAATATTAATATTTAATAATTTGCCTTTTTTTCTAAATTTATATATTTATTAAAATGCTAAATTTATTTAATGTTAGTTCTATTATTTATTTATTTATTTGTGTAACGGGCTGGGCCCGTCTGAGGCCTCACCCGCCATTCGGCCA
>LJJS01001678.1:0-46966 GCA_001447215.1 Diaporthe aspalathi
AATCCCAGTCAAGTATATATTAAACAAGCACCTCCTTTTCAATTTTGGTTAATCTCTTATTGTTAGAGTAGGTATTGCATTGTGCAGTTCAGCCGGCCATTTTATAAGTAAAAGTAAAGCAAGGGATATTATATTTCTCAGCTGCGTGTTAAATGCTTAGTTTTGGGTCAGATTTAATAGCTTAGATAACAAACTAAATATCGCTTTCTTTTGTTTTGTTTATTGTAAGATATGGCGCAAAAAAACGCGTTGGAAAAATAAATAGGTGTAGTTAGTGGGAAAGTGACCCGCTCGCTGGGGTGGCCCGCTTGTTAGTGCTTAACGTTATAATTAAAAAGCTATTTAATAATTAAATTTTAATATAAAAAAAACTAAAGTTATAATTATTATATAATAATATTATAAGTTTTAAATTATTTAAATAGCAATTAAAATATAATTAAAAAGCTAATTTAATTAATTTTATTATAAAGCGTTGTGTGTATATGTTGAGGGGAGAAAACTAGCTAAGGCTGCTGCAGGGCGAAGGTGCTGGTAGTACACCCGGCTGCTTACGTAACATGCGCTTCAGACATAAGCAGCCTCAATCCAGCCTGAGAAGCCCTCCATGAAGAAAGACTGCAACCCGAGTCTCTAGAGAATCCAATTCAGAATGTACACATGTAACCAACACTGTCAAACTTGGTCGATGAATAAACTTGTTCCACCACCCTTGCTCCTGTTTCGGGAGGGATCTCGCATCAAGCCGTGCAACCGGCATCCTCCACAACGCCTCTGTTTTCCGAATCTCGATGTCCCCGGCAAACACCCACGGGCCATTGCAGTCAACGCTGCCATGGTGGTACAAACTTCTCCGAAAGGGGGGGAAACGGGTCTGATGACCATTCCGCCCGTAACACCTCCATCACAGGCGGCGTTATCTGCATCACTCCGACCTCGGGCCAAAGGTGATTAGTGCACTCGGTATTGTCCCCGCCACCTTCGCTTATGCCACGAGGAGTATTGGTCGTGCCCATCAGCATTGGCTTCGCTTGCCTCGGCCACAGGGAGGCCGCAGATCAACCACCACCACTCAGAGACGCTGACCGCATCGCTCCCCTCGGTGATCTCCCTCACTACGCCCATCTCGAGAGCCCACTTTCGAACAATCTCAACCTCGAACATCTCAATGCAGGGCCGGAGCGCCTGGGCCGTGAACTCATCCGTCATCGCACCGCGGGTGGCGAGCACGAAAAGCACCGCTGACAGCATCTTGGACCAGCGGAACCGGTCAGGCTCGCCGAAGAAATCACACCACATTGGCAGCTTGCCGTCCTCGGCGGCTCCGGGGATGACGGACTCGTCCGTCGCCTTCCGAAGGATCTCGATGTCTTCATTGTACATGTATCGGGAGGTCGGGGTGACCTGCAGATCAAAGCGGTAGTAGGATTTGGGGAACTTGCGCGATTCGTAGAAACCTGGCTTGAAGCCGAATGGGACGTGAAGCTTCTTGACAGGCTCGATACGCACTCGCCCATAGGCTTGCAGGTTGAACGCCGCGATGACCATGCCGTCCTCGGTGCGCCACGGGATCTCGACAGGTTCGCCTTTGCGGAACGCCTCGTCCATCTTCACCTTGAAAGCCGCAGCGACAGTGAACTTGTCTTCGTTGGAGAAGCGGTCCAGCGTGCGCAAGAAATGCTCGTTGAGCTTGTAGGGCCGGCCCGTGGCAAGGGCCTGGGACTTCTGCTTGATGGCGATGCGTCGGTGCTCGAGATCGCGTATCGTCTGCTCAAGAAGGTCGCTAATCTCCTGCTCGGTGCGTTGGCCTCCTCGGCCGAGTGCAAGGAATTTCTTCTTGATGCTGAGAGGTGTATACTTGTCCGAGTCCGTGCAGCAGAGTGCCCGAACCCAGGACCGTGCGATCGTAGTGTCCGCATCTTCTGCCTTTTCCTGCCTCTCCAGAACCGTCGAAGCCGGCTCCGCAGCAGCATCTTGAAATTTGTTGAACACAGACCTCTGCCAGTGGTAATAACTGTCACGCCAGTCAAACTCACCCCTCTCAACAGGGACAAGCTCCAACTCTTCGTCGAATTGTGGCATGTTCGGTGGTAAATCAATGCCCTCTCTCACAACCAGGGCCAACGTCCACTTGATAAGACGAAGCCAGTCATACTCAAGTGGCCTGTCGAAGTTGATCGGAGGCAGGACACCATTTTCGTATGCTTCAAGGAAGTCTTCTTGAAACTTGGCAGTCAAACTCTGGATGAACCCCTCGCGCTCCTTCTTGATTGTGGCCCAAAACTTGCGCAGGTTTGACAGCTTTGAGTCTGGGAAGATCCTCATCATGACGCCCCAGTCCATGGCCTTGTTGATACCGCCCAGGAGAGTTGACACCGCCACGTATGCAGCGATACGAGTGTCCTCGGCCTTCCAGTCGATTTCGGGATCTTCTTGACCCTTCTGGCGGAAGTATTCATGCGGCTCTCTCGGGTATGCAGTGAGCTCACGCTGTAATTTGAGCTCTCGGGGGCGTTCGTCCTCCGGCTGCTTCCTGACATATTTCCGGGGTGGTGCGCCACGCACAGAAGGTGGGAACTTCCGCGGCCTGCCAGGTCCCCGGCGTATGCCTCGCTCCGCCAGTGGAATGATTCCATATGGTTCGGCGGTCTCGGCCGACTTGGCCGCCTCTTCTTCGTCATGCACCAGCTTCTCGTAAGGAATGGAGTGGGCGGTCCAGTTGTTCTCATCGTGCCACTGCAGTTTGCATGGGGCCATGTTGGATACCGCAGGGCTCGGTGAGAAACAGATGAAGACATAGTCTGGAGCGATGGTGCCCGACATGGATCTGTATCCCTGGTCTGAAAGCTCCCAGAACATGCAGCCGTCCACGCTGGTCACAAATTGGCCATAAGCTGGATCTGCCCACTTATCAGTCTTGCAGTGACTGGTAATTTTGTAGGCCATTTGCTCCATGGTCTTCGGTAGGTGCTCCTTCAAGAGCTCTTTGGCCTCTGGGAACCAGCCCTTCATGGTGAAGCTGCCGTCGTTTGCTTCAAACCATTGATTATGAATGCTTGACCAGACCCCCTTTCCTATCGACTCGAGTTCGATCATGTTTGTGAACGACGCATCTGAGACGGGTTGCACTGGGTAATCTGCGGGAACGTTCGCTGATTCGCTCGTAGGGGTCTCCTCCACGTCCTCGGGTTCGAGATCTGGCTCATCTTCCTCTTCCAGGCGGGTATTTGGCTCAAGGAACTGCAACTTGCTTGGAGCAGTGTAGCTACTGGTCGGTGCACTGGCAGTTCCAGAGAAAAATGAGGCAGGTAAGGATCCCAAGACTGGGTTTGTCGCTTGAGACTCATCGATACTCTGTTTGTGCGGCTTGATCGACCATGGAACCGGATATTCCCTGCCATTGACGGCATCAAATGAGATCCTGCTGCCAGGTGGCCTCCCTCTTGGCCTCTTGAATGCGGGTTCCTCCGAAGCCTGCCCTGCGGCAGCTCGCTTCCGGCCGCCGCGGCGTGGCAAAGTATCCATGTCGCCAGCGTCGGATTCGCCATCTCCAGCGTTGGACTCTTCATCCTCGGACTGGAGGGCACGTGGACGACGCGGCCGAACCCCGGCAAGGCCCTTTTCAAGATAGAATGGCGCATCGAGTTTCACGATTTCTTCTTCAAGTTTGTGGTCGCGTCTGCCAGGACCTTTGCCACGTTGGGCAGGAAGTACGTCGAGTGTCTTGAAGTGCTCTTTCTCCCTCTCATCAGGAGCAAACGCTGGAGGGATGTACAGATTCGGTTGCGCGGCCTTCATCTTCTTCTTGAGATCTCCGGCAACTGGACCATTGGGGTCGATGTGATTCAGCGTAAGCATGACCAAAGTCGTCCAACGGCGCTCAGTAGGTGATCTGTGTGCTGAGGACACTTCTTTGATCTCTTGTTGTTCTCGTAGCCTGTTGACGACCCTGGTGACACCGACTGCCGTTGGCAAGGCCAAACCCGGCCATTCCCGCATGTAAATCTTCAAAATAGCATAAAGTAATGCTGTGCCACTTGGAAATACTCCACCATTGTTGGCGAGGAGATAACGGACAATTTCCTCGATCTTGTGTGAACGCACTTCCTTGACAGTTCTGGCTTTCTGGTCTGAAATAGGCAGCCGGAATGGCGGTACTCGATCCTGCAAACCTCTACTTCTTGGCCGGTCTTCTTGTGGGTTCTCCGCACCAGTCTCGGCCGGGACAACTGAGCGTTGTACAGGTGGGCCCAGGGCCGTCCGTGCCATGGCACTGAGTTGTGTGCCCGATAGAGGTACATACGGCAACATCGACGCGACTTCATCTGATCGAGAGTTGATGGCATTGTTGCCATTTGTGGCTCCTTCCGTTGTTTGCTCAAGCGCCTCGAGGGGATAAGCCTCGAATGATGTAGACGCGTTTGTATGGAAAGCAGGCCCGGAGTATGACCGAATCGCATGTTCAGAGGCCATATTCGAAGTTGCTTCCAGACTCGGTGCTGGCTCCATAGCCTGTGCCTCAGGGACCTCTGGAGACACATCGATGATCCGTTCGCTCTCCCGGTCCTTGGGTCTAAAGTTTTGAAACTCTGGGGCTGGATGCCTCGGTTGTAGCTTTGTATTCTCAGCACGGATGTGTGCAAGATAAGGCAGATCCTCGTCTAGTTCGACGTCATTCGGTTTCTCAGGTGCCGTACCGTCGTTGACAACAATCGCATCTGCTGTTGGCTCCGCGTTGGCGTCGTTCACCTCCTCCGCGGCTTCTGCGATCGTCTTTGCTGCATTCTTCGCAACAGCTTCTGAGACCTTGAGCCCGCGTGGAGCTGGCACACCTGACACCCCGAAGTGGTTCTTTCTGAGTACGCTCCGTTGCTTGAGTATGGTGCGTTGATTCGCAGGATCACCCTGATCCACAGGTTTAGGGACAAATGTATTCTTTCTGGGTACACGCGCAGATCTGGGGGTCCGGGGCGAAGGCGCAACACTGGTGCTGCGCCCAGGGCTGGTAACTTGATCCTCGGGTTCAGGTGTTCTGGCAGTCAACCGGCTGGTGCGGACAGGCTTCTGCTTGACCATAAGCTCTGGGTGTTCAGCGTAAAACGGGTTGCAGGGGACCTTGGCCTTCTCCAGGTGGTACTTGAGGCCGATATCATTTTTCCATGTCCCACCACACTTCTCACAGACATACTTGTCAAGCTTAGGTTTCCGAGGTTGCCGTTCTGCCTTCGCAGGAGCACCAGCCGCTACTGTTGCAAGCTGGTCTTCCGACGAGGCTTCAACCGCGGCCGGAGAAGTGCCGTGGACTACAATATCACTGGCGTCGCCGCAACGGTCCTCCTGGCCTTCTTGGCCTTGATCCACATTTCCGAGGCTTTGTACGACAATAGTACCTTTACCGGTTCTGGCAGCATTCGGTAGTGGTTTCCGGGGCTTCGAGGAACTGGCTGCGGCCTCAGTTGGGATGGTGACGGCATCGTGGGCGTCAGGCTCGACGCTTAGGTGAGGGCCAGCAGCACCAATCTCGGCTGAGATTGGCGGGCGAGTTGGGCTCTTCCGTGACGCGCGACTGACTCCAGGACTGCGTGGCGCTGGGGCTGGTTTGGGATAGTCTGTCCATCCTGGAAGGTAGTTCGGATCCTTCATTTTGTCTGATTTGAAGATCATAACGAGAGACTTCCTCGGCCGCCCTTTCCTCTGGGGTTGGGGGTTGAGCGATCCAGGTATGCCAATGTAGACACCAGGCTTGCTCCGATCTTGCTGTGGTTCGGCGTCCTCCTCTGATTCGTCCTCCTGCTCATCCTCTGGGACATCAATATCCTGCTCCTGCGATACGTGCGCCTTGATTGTTGCTCTGCGTTTAGGCCGTGACGGTGCGTCAGCACCAATGGCTTCCGCGACCATCCCGGAGTCTTCATTATTAAGGTCAATAGACTCCAAGTAAGATTCACGTTGTGGCGCCTTGCGCTTCCTCGACGGTCGACTGGCCGGGATCTCTTCAGTTTCTGTGGGGGCCGGCTGAACCTTAGCCTTTGGAGGTCGACCGCGCTTGCGACGTGGGACCGGAGTTGTCGCATCCGCCGCGTCGACCTGCTCGGTGCCTCGTTGCTCCGCATCCAAATGCTCTGCTGCCTCCGCACTCTGAGTATCTTCAATATCCTCAAGCATTCTCGATTTGCGGCGGCTGTAAGGTCGCCGCGTTTTGGTCTGTTTTCCGGGTTCCATGCGGCTCAGCTGTGTGAAACACGACGACCCGTCGACGGCAAACACCTTGGGGTCGACAGATCCAAACCCAAAAATGACCTCGGTATTTAGGTCCGCAGAAGTCTGCTCTGCATGATCAGCATCTAGTCGTAGAGCCGGATCGATAGTGACCTGTTCTTCGGGATCACTGGTTGTCTTGGACTTCCGAGCCCCAGCCAAGGAAAACATGTATTGTTTTGTGTTTCCCAGTTTGACCAGCTCCTTGCTCATTTGATATTCTCGCAAGCCGGGAGGTTGAACATCCCCGTTGCTCAGATTTACCAAGTGGGTAAACATATGCCGACGGAAAACGTAGCCGACTGTGTCGGTGCTGATCTCAGGGGTTGAGTAGCCGCGCTCGCCTCCTGTGAGGACAAAGTCTGCGACCGTGTTCGCCAGTGGCTTTTCGGGGACCCAACCAGTCACGGTGGCCCCGAGCCTCAACTTGGGCTTCTTCCTGACAACCCTGACGGTGGGCTGTGTGCGATTCGACGGTTTCTTTGCTCTTCCTTTACCCGCCTTTGGCTTCGATCTGGCTCTCGGTTGCTTATCCTTGCCCTGGCTGGTGTATCGTGAAGTTTTCTTGCCGGTGGCCAAGAGAAGCCTCCAATCCGACTCTGTAGGATCCCTGGCAAACCTGACGCAGTCTTTGAACACATGCTTATCGCCGGCAAAAGTAGCAGCGACATAGGTGACGTTGCCCAGTCTGTGAAAGCGACGAAGGAACCTCGACATGACTTTCATCTGCCACTTCTTCCCCAGAATCCCGAGCTTCGCCTTCAAATCTCGAATCCGAAGGGTTCCCCAGGCCTTGGTGATGGCGATTATCGTCTGGCCCAGTGCCATGTAGTGGATCTCTGGCCTGCCCTCCTTGTCCTTACCAGTCCACTGTGGGTGCCATGCAACAGGTTGCATATCCCGAGTCAACGAGGCCCGAGACAGATCCTTGCCGCCGAGTGGGTTGGAGGGCACGGGCAGCGCAGGAGCGAATTTGGCCAGCCAGAGCTTGCTGGTCTTCATGCCTCTGACCATGTGGGTGCGCTTTGCAATGTATCCCTTCTGCGCGAGGAAGTCGGTCCTCTTGGGCACGGAACGCTTGTCCTGGCCGGTGGCCCTGTTGAGATCGCCCTGAAGGATGCCATCTTCCTTTGTTGAACCAATGGCAACTAAACACTTCCACTCCAGGTTGGGCACGCGCTTGAAGTCGATACTGTGACCGGTGAGCGTCTTCCAGATGGTCTCCTCGCCGACGAAAATCCGAGGCCGGACCCTGGGCAGTTTCTTGGGCATGGGTGCGGCTGGCTCGGGGTTCTCATCTCTGAGCGGTGCGACGGCTTGCCCCTCGTCTTCCGGGATAGACATTATCTCATCGAAAGTGAGATGGTTCCATTCGCCTTCGGAACCGATGCTGACTTCGCCAGTGCTTAAAAGCCATTTCCAAGCAAGGCGCACCAGTTTCAGCTGGGCTTCGGTGGGTGGGCTCTTGACTGACACCTTTGGGGGTTCCTGGTCGCCATTTTCGCCAGGTGCAGGCTTTCGCCTATCTTGATCATCCTGCTGAAATCTTATGACAGCAGCGATTAGCTCCGATACGGGACATCCTATTACAGCTGTCAGCGATTGTTTTGGAAGTCCAGCCTGTGGTGATGTATGGGAAGGGGTGGCCACGATGTGATGAGCGTGCCGCGTATTTGAGATGCGATAAGAAAAGAGACCATCATGTCAGATGATGGCACGGGGGGGCGCTCGAGATATCACGGATTTAAGGGATATGCGATGTGTAAACGATGCACGCGACAACCAGCGAGGAAGGGAAGGCCGTTGACTCACCGTCGCCGTAAAATGAGACCTCCCCGACAAGCCATTCAACAAGCTCGTCCAGACCCTGAGCCATGATTTCGGTGCGTTTCCGCGTTCATAGCGACAAGAAAAGCATCTGCGATGGTTGGTCTGATGGTGGTTCGAAAGCAGGACCTCGAGGTTTTTTCGTGCGGATGGAAAAGTGGACTGGATCCGATGGTGTTTGCGGCTTGCAGCGTCGACGTTGCGCTGCAGCACTGCAAATAAATCAAAGCGACTTGGCGCGGCGGGTCGGTGGGTCGAGGGGTCGTTAAAGTGTGGGTGGGGGCCGTTGGCTTAGACGCGCCGCCGCAAGCTCTAAATTGCCAGAGCTCCCCCAGTTGCAGCTCACCGCATCAGCCAGCGAAGAGGAAAAAGGCCACCTGAAGTAGCTCCTTGAGTAGCTCCTTGCTGGGCAGGTATCAGAAGAAACTTGTTCTTGGAAAAGGGAAAGGTCCTGTACGGGTGGGTCGTGGCTACAATCTGTGATTCTGATGCGAAAGGCGTCAGGTTGTTGGTTTCGACGCAAAAGAATTGGGGGGGTCCTGGCAATGTTGACGGAGTCGAATCTAATCGGAGCCCAGGAGGTGAATGCCAGACAGACAGGCTACTTGTTGTACTGCACCGAGCAAGGTACGTGACAAACACCTTGGATTGGTTTCTTGCACTGTTGATTGCTGCAGGACTGCAGAATTCTACAAACGGGATGATGGGTTGGGTATCTTTCGTCGTCCACCAGGATGGGTGGAGTTATTCCACTGCTATTCCACCTCTGTTTCCAGCCTCTCCCTTCTGCCCTGCATCATCTTCCTGTATGCAGCCACCACCTCGTCTCTGACGCCCTGGAGCTCTTCCCTCCTCTTCAGACTCCCCGCTGCCTTGGGTATTGTCCCGACATCAACCCCGGCACCGCGGACCTTGAACAGCTCCTTTGGCTTGGTCTTCAGCTCAGGCGGAGCCTTCGCGAAATCGTGCAGGCCAACCTTCTTCTCGCCTCGCTTCTTCTTCAGCTCCTCCCACGGGTCCTCATCGTCCGCGTCAGCAGACTCCCAGACCGAGCGGCCCTTGTTCCCTTTCTTGTTCTTTTTCTTCTTCCCATTGCCGGCCTGGTCCTGTAGGTCCAACTTCCACTTGACGCCCGCTCCTTCGTCGTCCATCTCGGCCTCCTCGGCCTCCTCGGCCTCTTCTCTTCTCTTTTCCCGAATAGCCGCCTCCTCGCGCCGCCACTCGTCGTAGAGCTTGTGCATCTTCTTCTCCTTCCGCGTTCTCTGAGTCTTGAGCCCCAAGGGATCCTTCCTGCCGGCGGACTTTTTCACCAGTCCCATTACCGGCAGGGCGGCGTCCACACGCCGTGAGAAGTCGGACAGCTTTTCTCCGGGGCGGATCGTGGGCGCCTCCTCCTGGGCATTGTCTGTCTGGGAGGCAATGTCGCCGTCAGGCGCCTTGCTCTTCTTCTTCTTCTTTGCTGCCGTGTCCCTGACTCCGTCATCGAGCCCGTCTCTGAATTTCTTGCCGTCCGCGAATGCCATCAGCCGTTTGAAGGCACGAGGCGCATCGTCTTGCTTGTCCGCAGCACCTCGTTTGCGCTTGGCTCCTCGTGGTGCGTCTGGTGCCTTGTCTTTGCTGGCATCGTGGGCGTTCTGCTTCCCTCTGACCTTGTTTCCACCTTGCTTGAGCGCTTGCCTCGCCAGCTTGGGTGCCACGACGGGAAGCGGCCTGGCTATCTGGGTCGGCGGCAGGTCGTATCTACCGTGTCAGAACACCATGTCAGTTGCAACCCTGTGGTGATGCACATGCGGGCAGTCAAGCGCAAATGGTTGGAGAGGCTGGCACCCACGTGGAATCATCCTTATCTCTACGGGTGTGTTTGTGAGGCATCCTGACGGCAGGTGACCAGAAATTTCTGGCACAGAGTGTGTCAGAAGCCAGGAAAAGAGTGGCGCGAAACTCTGGTCGCTGGGCGAAGGTGCTCGTTGTTAATTATCCACTGGAAAGGGTCGGGTCGGGCCCCGTGAGGAAATGCGGCTTCCAGATTGGAGATTTTTCTTGGTCCGTTTCCCCAGTGCCAACGGACCCCCGTTTCCCTGCACCGACCGACCGACTGTGTCAGTCAGTCTGCCACTCCACCGCTGCAGCAGCTGCAGCAGCTAATCACAGCCGTCCCCCATTAGTGCCGTTTTGGTGCAGGGATATCTCGGTTCACAACCAAGGCCCTTCGTCTGCCGAAGCACCTCACTTCAGTTCAGTGCTGCATTCCGCCGTTCACCTCTCGCATTCTCCCGCAATGTTTGCCTGCGACGATACGCCAGCCCCCCGGTAGCGCGCACATGTGCTCAGCAAGCGACGGCATGAGCATGACACAGGGTGTACAGGCGGGGCAGAGGCGGCAGTGACGAATTCCCAGCCCGTATCCGGCCCATGTGGTCACAGCCCACTGCCAGTGTCTACTTTAAAGATGGCTCTCCTTCCAGGTTCCAGTTCTGTGTGTTGCCGACGGGGCAGAGGAAGTTGTTCTCTGTTGGACTCAAGCGAGCCTCTGTTCAGTTGTTTCTGATTCTCTTCGTTCCCAGTCCCCGGCTATACCTGCCAACCGTCAACTTATCATCACCACTCGGGCGCGGTCCCCGTCGACACAAACCCCCGCCCGCTTCCCTCCTTTTGGGGATTCACTGAAACAGTATTTCACCCCTCGTGGGACCCGCCACTAGAATACAGCCCATCTTATTGTTGGCTGGCCACAGGTGGCAACCGTCCGAAGCCTGGACGAGGTCCAGCTATCCTAGCGCCGGAAATCACGCTCGAGGAGCTTCAAGAGCTTAGCCCACGCTCGAGATTCCCTCTAGCGCCACACTTCCGTCCGATGGTCAGGGGCCCAAAGCATTGCGCCATATTCAAGAGCCAGTCACCGCAATGACCTTTTGATTCGGATTGGACATCTCCTAGGATACTTGAGGCCGGTGAGGGCTGCGAGAGAAAAGCAAAGCCACCCTCCGGAGTATATGAAGAGCACGCCACGCACCTAATCCCCACCCTGCAGACTCACCATAAGCTGTACAGCATCAAACATGGAATCTCTACTGCCTCATCTGAACTCAAACTCAGATCGAAGAACAATGCCTCATTGCAGGACAGACAGCTGGGGGAGCGAAGCTACTATCAGTGGGGACTCAGAACCCCTTATACAAAAGAGCGCCGACAATATCCTACCGCCGCATACCTACGAAGAGAACTCTTCGGTCTTGGTGCCGTGCAAACGCAGGAGAACATGGTTATCTCTGGCTTTGCCGTGCTTATCCAGCTTAGTGTGAGTGGCAGATTGATTTGGATCTCACGCGCACACACACGCACCCTCTCTCTGACAAAAGCTAGGGCCATACTGTTGATAGTAGACGTCTCCCTTCGGAAGGGCTGGGCTGAGTGGCTGCGAGAGGATGATGTGGACGAAGAGTCTTTTTGTAGGTGGGGAGAGGCGGGCACTGGTACAGAGGGCCTATCGTGGTATCCAACAAACTTTCTTCAAGATGTGATACCAAAGCGGATACACTCACACAACGACTACTGGCGCAAAGTGCCTCTATTCACGGCCCTCAACCAAGGTTGCGTGAGCGTGGAGGCCGATGTGTGGCTCTTTGATGACCCGGCTCGCAAAGACCATCTCTACGTTGGCCACGGCAAGGCGGCCCTGCAACCGAACCGGACCTTCGCGTCTCTCTACATCCAACCCCTGGTCGACATACTGGAGCGGCAGAATCCAAAGACCGAATTCTACAATGGCACCAGTCGTGGCGTGTTTGATACTGCGCCTGATCAAACACTCACCCTCCTCGTCGACCTCAAGACCGACGGCGCGGAGACGTGGCCCAAGGTCGTCGAGCAGCTCCAGCCACTGAGGGAACGAGGGTGGCTCACTCATGTCGCCAATGGCACAATACAAGAAAGAGCTGTCACCGTTGTCGGCACAGGGAACACCCCCTTCGACCTCTTGACGGCAAATGAAACGTACCGCGACTACTTCTTCGATGCACCACTAGACAGCCTTTCGGGTTCCCCCTACGACGCGACGAACTCGTATTTCGCGAGCGTCTCATTTGCCTCCACAATCGGCAGCGCCTGGATGGGCAAGATGAGCAAGGAGCAGATCCAGAGGATAAGGCAGCAGGTCAAGCAGGCGCACGCAATGGGGCTGAAGGTGCGCTACTGGGACACTCCGGAGTGGCCAGCCAGCACGCGCAACCGGATCTGGGACCTGCTGGTTCGCGAGGGCGTAGACCTGCTGAATGCGGACAATGTAAAGGCCGCAGCCAAGCGGGGCTGGAAGTACTAGTCAGTCGCGGTGATTGGTGTGAGCGTACCGGCCAGGGAGACAGCTATCCAGCACCCCCGCCGGCGGAGGCAGCAGGGCTGTGTAGGTCGAATCTTAATGCAATCATTTCGGTGGTCCATCCCCGTCCCCACACATTGGTGTCTCGAGTGCATGGAACAGAGCCAACACGGGGCAAGGCAACTTTTGCCGGGCCGTAACGTGGGATGGGGGTGGACGGCCCCTGTGTGCTTCGTTTTAGGTTTGGATTGATAGAAAGCTTGTTTTTGCAGATCGGCGGATCATCCCAACCTCCCCGGCCTCTGGGGTCCAAGAGGTCACACCACCACCGACTTTGTCCCTCTTGGGGGTACTCCCAGACACCGAATGAAACCACGGCCCCTCGGAAACCTAGAGCTAGCCCTTTAGACGAGGTGCCGATCCGCCGCTGCTCGCTCGCTCCCCTCACCAGACCCTGATGGCTTCACCCCAAGTGCTACTCAAGGATGGCAGGCAGCGGACACACGAGCTGAGCACAAAACAAACACGAAACGATGCGGGACTGTCACTTTTACGGAGCAGCTGTGACAAAGGCGGCTGGCAGATGGGGAAAACGAACGGTTGGGCCCCGTTTTGCCCGTCCCGGACGGGCTGATGATTCTTGCGTGTCGTGAACGTTCGTCCGGTGGGCTACCGTGGCTCTTGGCATTTTCAAGGGATCAACACGGGCCGTCCTCGATCGCTTCTCGAAGCTTTTGAGAGGGCGTGAGGGTTTCTTGGCATCGAGGCTGAAGAGATTTGACGTTCTGAGGTATCCATGTACCGAAGAGTTGGCAGCTCGTGGTCTTGGCGGTACGACCGTCCAGCACAAGTGCGTATTCTACCTACCATTCCCCTGGATGATGTTTAGGGTGCGCTGAGACATGGACCACACAGGTGCAGTGCGCCCGGGGCGGCCCTGGACGAAACACCCACCGGTTTTGGTCGCTACAGATTCTAGCTTGTGAAGGATCTGTCAAAATATTAATAAGGGATTATCCTCTTCGTGTCTTTCCCTTTCACACTCTTTTTTTTTCCGCCTCTGTAGATCCCTGTTATCCTGACCTTTTGATTCATCTCCCTCAGATTGCAGTATATCCCGTTGAGTCCGTTCGTGCTACAATAGAATCTTGTGTCCAGGAATGCTTTGTATTTTGCATATCGATACTATTCTATTTTCTTGTGAGATAGATGTTGCGAGATGTCAGCGGCGTTCGGGGTTTTAGGCCCACACAACGCAAGGGCTTGACGGACCTCCTCCATAGACGGACGATAGACAGCGAAGGACCGAGCCCGGGATTTCTGAAAGATGCAGGATAAGTAGGTAATAATTTGTCACGTTTGGAAAGACGAGTGGAATCAGTGGCTTTGTGTATTACATGTAAGTATGCTTGGCCTCGCCGAGAGCTGGCCGGGATATCTCCGTGCGGAGTCGGCGGGCGAAAGGTGGGGTTGCGTGCAAGTGGATCTGAGATCTTCAGCCATGTGCCCGACCCGTCACGATGGAACCTGCGTTGCCCGGCCCGGAGAGTGGATGACGTCGAGCTTGCTGTTCTCTGACTACACTATTTCAAGACTGGCCATCACCATTGCCGTCCCCGAGACATCATATATAGAAACCTTGTTTCCACAAGCCTCTCAGACTTAGTTACCACCAGCACTAGAGCCCGCGACAAGCTTCAATACTTGATAGCCCTCAAAGACCCCAAACGCCCTGCTATAACCCTACCAGACCACTTGAAGCCGCGACATTTCCGAAAATGGCCGAGCAGAAGCGTCTTGCGACCCTCGATGTACGAGAGCCCGTCACCCCCATCCGGGGGCAAGAATAAAGCTGACAACAGACGCGTTAGAGCTCTATCGTTGACCGCCTGCCGGCGCACTCACAAACTGTAAGTCAACTGCTCACATAAATCAACGGGGTCGGCGGAACGGCAGATCAAGACCCACCACAAAATCAGGTGGCACACAAATTTACACGACTGAGGTTCCAGCACACGAGACTGACACATCTCACAGCTCTTCAACGCCAAGACCGAGGCCGGCCTGAGCTTCGCCGAGATCGCCAACCTGCTGGGCCGCAGCGAGGTCGCCGTCGCCGCCCTGTTCTACGGGCAGGCCCAGGCCTCGGCCCAGGACGTCGAGAAGCTCTCGGCGCTCCTCAACATCCCCAGGGAGGTCCTGGCGCCCCAGCTCATGGCCATCCCGGACCGCGGCCGCTCCGGGCCCATGCCCCCCGTCGAGCCGCTCATCTACCGCCTGTACGAGGTCATCCAGAACTACGGCTACGCCTACAAGGCCGTCCTGAACGAGAAGTTCGGCGACGGCATCATGAGCGCCATCTGCTTCAGCACCAACGTCGAGAAGGAGGTTGACGAGAAGGGCGACGCGTGGGTCGTCATCACCTGGAGGGGCAAATGGTGAGTCGCAGTGGCTTCGCACACTCGCGTCGGACACACGGACTAACCCGGATACTCAGGCTCCCTTTCACGCGTTTCTGAGGCACAGGAGGATATCGCATATGGGCCGTTCAGGCCCTGCGAGAGGTGATGGATGAGCGATCAGCATACTTTAGCGGGTGGATAATGAGATACGGAAGGGCTTATATCCCAACAGGCCATATATGGACGACTCATACAACCTGTCATTCAATGAGAGCGGTCAAGATCAAGGTGCCACTTGCGACGGCCTCGTACCATATAATCAAAATCACAATACCAAGGCACAATATCAAGTGGCTTACGGCCCCTCTGTGAACGAGGATCAAGGACGGAGGAAAGGTCCTCTCCGTCACCGGCTCTGTCTTCATGGTTTTCTGACCAACGATTCTTGCTTACCACAGTCCTTGTGTCTTACACAATTGTGGATGGACAGGGTTCCGGCGCCACCACCTGGGGCACGTATTGCGGAGACGTACGGCGACGTTGGTTTTCCAGGAGGCGCCTCAAATTACCCGGTGATCACAATAATAGGACACAATACTAACATTTGAAGCTATTCAAAAGGTTTTATATAGCACAGCTCGTCCACATCCCTCTCCTTCTCTACCAAGCTCGTGACGGAACGCCGCGGAGGTGCAGCCAGATGATACATCGACCGCCAGTTCGATGTTACCACGAACAATACTAACAACAATTGCAAACAAGCAAAACCACCAACTCTTGGTCAGAAATAATCCAAGCCACCTAGATATCAACAACCAGAACGTCCTATCCACCACACACTGTCACACTCGACTGCATGCTCCGTCAACCGCCAGTCAACACGAACAGCACCAACAGCGATCGCCACAGGCCACTCACTCTCCTTGGTCGTAAATATCCAAAGCCACCTAAACATTATATCAGAAAATTCATATCCCAACAGACCAGCCTACTCAAGCCCGTACACTCGCCATGGACTATAAAAACCCACCCATCGCGCAGAGCGTCGTGGGCTCCTCCTCACCCAGCACATCATCAGCAACATCTCAGCAGGCCTTCACGACACAATATTCACCATTTTCACACCATTCTTTAGACGCCCCAGAGCCCCAACCAGCCAGCCAGGATGCCCTCCACCACCAAGCACACCCAGGCCGCCGCCCCCTACGCCCTCGGGGCTAGGAACAGCTACTATGCGTGCGTCGTCATGTAAGGCCGTCCCCCCCCCCCGGGGAGCATCTTTGCCCTGCCTGCAGACGGGCGGCTCCACGAACAACGGCGAGAAGCGGCACGGCTATTTCTGACGGTCCCATCCCGCTTCTTCGCCACGTGCGCCCTCGCGCTGGTCTCGGGCCGCTGCTCCCAACTGGCCTTCGGGCCAGATGCGTCCCCGGCGGCGGCGTAGGCCGGCACAGATGGCAACACCCACACGGCAAGCAGCTCGCTCGCATCTGGCGGACATTGCTGCGGCCAGCAAGACAAGAACACCTCTCTCGGACCTCTCGGAACAAACTCTGTGCAACACACATCTCCATTTCTTATTCTTTGGCGGAAACCTTTTTGGCCTCGAGCTATCCCCGATGCGGCTCCACATGCATACGATACGAGGAGGGCTTCCCAAAAAAAAATCCACTCATTGCCCACTAGGTACCGGTTGTGCTGGGTGACATTCAGGCTTGAGCAAGGGGTTCTTTGATATTTCACCGACGAGAATAGACTCATAAGTAGCTATCAACTATTGTTGGCTTTACACATATACGAACCTTTGCATTGTGCTGCTTACTGTTCTGAATACCTTTCTATGCTCACCGGGCGCTAAATTGCTCCCAATCAGTCCTCGTCCGCGACCTTATCCGCGACCATCTCCGCGGCTTTGTTGATAACTTTCTCTGGCGGCCTTTGACCTTCCATGGAGACCGGCGTGGCTTGACCCTCCACCGGACTGGACAAGCCTGGTATTGGGCTCAGGGTCCCACTCGGGGGCATGCTCGGCACGGGAATGCGGATGTCCTCAGGCGAACCGGGCACCATCCTCGGATCCAGACCGGGAATGTGGATACGCTTTGCCTCATTCTGGTACGCCGCGGGGATGATCTCAATAATCTCGTCTCGGGGGAATTTGAGCTTGGGGATATCCGTCGTGCTGCAGTGCATCAGGTATGCGTACAGGACACGGAGGACAGACTCGTGCGCAATGATGAGGAGGTCATTTTGCTCGCGCTCGAGCTCCAGGATGATGGGTTCGAGGCGGACGGCTAGGTCGTGGTATGACTAAATAATGGCTTAGCAACCTGGCTCTCGCTTTGGATGTTTCCACAGGCGGCTTACCTCTGCTCGTGGATAGCGATGGTGATACGGGTCCAGCTCGTGCTTCTCGACCTCCTCAGGATATATGCTACGGATTGCACGCTCAGATAGCTTTTCGCACACGCCAGGGTTGATCTGGCTCATCTGGGACCGCTGGCGGACTTTGTAGCCTCTGTCCTGGAGAGGTTTCGCGGTCTGCACCGTTCGCAGTCTGGTCGATGTCCATACTGTCAGGGGCTTCAAGGGGACTTCAGGCCCACCAGCTTCGTTGGCCGCTTGCCGTTCTTGCTCGCGATGTTTTATGAGGGTTTCGGTCATCTTGAGAGCGTAGGCCTGGCCTGGCTCGCTGAGTCCGCCATCGGCTTTATATGAGTCTTCTTCGGTTGCTGCACCGGCTCGGACGAAGTAGGTTGTTCGGGATTTTATGTGCAGATTTGTGAGGTAGAACACGATACGATGTGAGAGGTACTGCCCATAAATTGTCAGCAATACACCCTAGGCGGCATAACAGCCCGGGGCTGCGAGCCCTGCGGACATGCTCATTTGTAGCAAAAGGCCGGGAAATGGCAGACTCACGTTGAAGCTGACATTATTGTAGAAGAAACCCTGCCCAGCATTGATCATCTTGACATAGTTCAGCTCATTCTCATTCATCGTTTCGAAGACTGGAATCTTCATCTCAATGCGGCGGAGATAGAGTTTGGCAGCTTCATCGGGATCCATCCCGTGGAACTGTAGCGATTGTCAGCCTCGCGTGGGCTGCACAGGATCGACCAGCCTTGATTGCTACTCACATCGGGGGAATGAATCTTGACATTTCTTGCATTCTCCCTTAGAATCTTATCGTCATTGACGTATGACTCGAGAAACAGCGTCTAAGTTGACGATTAGCATATTGACATTTCTCTCTCTCTGAAGTAGCAGATCGTGCTGCTAGGATGGTCTTACTTGAACATCGTGTTTCGCGAACTCCTTGGCCAGGGATCGCCGGCCGGCGGCGGTTGGGTTCACAGCATCGTAGATAGCGACCTGGCCGTTCTCGTGGTTGAGCCAGCCATAGATATCCTCGCGACACTTCTTGAGGATCTTCTGGCGCAGCATGACGGAGGAGGGCGTGGCGTTTGGGAAGAAATAGTCCTCCGGCACGTGGCCGCCAGGGCCGACGGTGGCACGGCGATAGTCGCCGAGGTGGAAGATGCGAGTCTTGACACCGAGCCAGGCAAGGTAGCGTGCCATGGAAACACAGATGTGGGTTTTGCCCCTGGCTGGCAGACCGACCATGACGATTGCTATCCTGCCGGAGTGGAAGAGTCGTCCAGACATGGTGCTATAGAGCTGGGCCGGGGCCATATCCTGGTCTTCAGTGACATCGTGGATGGCGTCGATGAAGGTCGAGCTCTTCCGACGGTATCGCGGCGCGTTGGCCGCAATCTCGGCCGTGCTTTCCAAATCAGCTGTCTGAACGTCCAGATCATCCAGATCATCTCCAATCTCCGGCCTAGGCTTGGGTCTGACTATGTCTGCAGTGGTGGCCATCTTGGCCAGTGATATTGATATTGCTATTGCACTTGAACTGACACAAATGCGGTGTGCCAATCCTCCGAATTTGACCTCGGCTGTTGTCGACCCAGGAGCAGATTCTGAGGGTAGGGTAGTGTGAAAGGAGGTCAAGGAATAGGGGGTGTATGGGTATTTGGGCAAGGGCGAGGGGGGGTGTGGCCTCGTGGGCCAGGGCAAGGTCGCAGACGTGGGGAAGATTTACTCACAGAAGCGTATCCATTCTCAAACAAGCAGGCAAGCGACCCAAGAGATATATTCAGGGCATGCCAGGACAAGAGGTTCAGGTGGTTCAGCTGATGTCCGATCTGGTCTTGGGCACACAGGCACAATGAGGAGGCGATGAGGAGATAGTGTCAGTCTGGTGTATCGGGATATGTGTCGATTTCGAGCTCGACAGGCAGTAAGTAGAAGTGCGATTCCAATACCGACTGCAAGGCGAAGTTCACTATAGGTGCGATGGTCCTGACCCCAGGAGGAGAGTGAGTTATAGGCTGCTTTAGGTATGCCGAGGAAAGCAAGTGCTTAGGGGACGAACAAGTGTCGATGAAGTTCAGAAGCGAAATGCCTCTCTCAGATAGACTAGACGGCACAGGAAGAGGCCGGGGGCCGGTGCTTGGTAGGCCTAGGTAGTTCCCGGGCTGGGGGGCCGGCCTGAGTCGCGGGTTGACCTCGTAGCCTGTCTTATCACTCCTGCTGCGGGACGTTGGTCGGTCTGTAGGTCGGTCGTGGCTTCTGTTCTCTGGTCAAGGACAAGTTCCGGTCGGAGTCTACGAAGTTATTGTCGGTGCTTGGATGCGCAGGATATGGCAGACCGCGCAAGAGAAAAGGCACGGTCCGGGCCATTCTCAGCATTGGCTCCGGGCTTGGGCACCCAGGAGGTATCTTCCCTAGGCACCTCACTGACTGACTGCACTGTCAGCTCCCTGGCGCGGGGTGCCGCTAAGGGAGAGGGGTTGTCTGTAGCCAGTCTGCGTCATGGCCCTGGGCCAGATTACTGATTGATTGCTGATCTGGGTCGTTGACTGCCTTGTACCCCCATCCCATCGACTATTTGCTGTATTTTCGATACGGCACACACTATTGTATACTATAAAGCATACAATCCTGTGTGCTCACATACCTCTCTGTCTCGTTGCACCCGCAACGGACCGTGCTCGCGCCATATGCTCTGTGTAGCTGTGTCTAGGTACCTTGGGCATTGAAGGTGTACATAGTGCTCAGCAGTATACGCCCAGAAACGCCAGCCGTAGCTCTAGCAAGCCGTGCACGGTCCAGGTCTGTCTCTTCCCTCGGCCTACAAACCCTCACTTTTACACCCCCCCCCCTCCAGCAGAGAGCCCTGCCCTGTCGTCAGAGACCGGCCTAGCAGAGCTCGAAATTTTTGGCCAGCTCCGAACTTACCTGCGCTGAGTGTTGAGACGACAACCACCAAATTCTGTCAGCCTCACCTCAACCACAAGCTCACTTTCGCCCAGCCTGGGAGCCTCGCCTGTCCCATTGTTGCTGCATCCAGCGACGCCTGCCTGGTCCCGGTGAACCCCTCCCGAGCCGACGCGCCCTGCTGCCCTTCCCCAGCCCGCCCGCCTATTAGGTTGTGTTTGGTTGTGACGTCGACGCATTCATTCTCTGAACTTGACATCTCCACTGCCGCCGCCCGAACTCCAGCCTCGAGCTCAGTCCGTCTGAAACCGCCGCGGCCATGGCCTCAGTCTCGAGCTCGCCCTTCGGCGTCCTGCTCAACAACCCCATCGCGAAATCCTTCTCAGATGCCGTCGGCTCCTTCCAAGAGCGACGCGCAAAGCTGGGCCTGTCGAACCCCGGCACCGTCGAGGGCCTGGCCAAGGAGGTCCAGCGCGATGTGCTCCTCAACAACTATATGTTCACCGGCCTGCGCGCCGATCTCACCAAGGCCTTCAGCCTGTACCCTCTTTTCCAGGTCTCCCATGCCTTCGCCCTGGGGGAGCGGTCAAACCCATATACATTTGCTGCCCTCTACGGGACAAGCAAGGTCAGTAGCCGTCGCATCAATGTGAACCCGACCGCAGAGCACTGACGTCAAATCGGGTCAAAAGATGTTCTTGCAGGGAAATATCGATAACGACGGTCAGCTCTCAACAAGATTCAACTGGAGGTGGTCGCAATCCTTGGTCACGAAAACCCAATTCCAGATCGGGACCGGAGGCCAGGACATGGCGCAGTGGGAGCAGGAGTACACCGGCAGGGACTTCACAGCATCCATCAAGGGCCTGAACCCGTCGTACCTCGAGGGTGGCCTTACCGGTATCTTTATCGGCAGCTACATGCAGGCCGTGACCCCCAAGCTCGCCCTCGGTCTCGAGGCCATGTGGCAGAGGCCCGCACTGAGCCAACCCCCCGAGGCCATGGTGGCCTACTGCGGCAAGTACAAGAGCGAGGATTGGATTGCCACCGCGCAGCTCTCTGCCACTGGTGGCCTGAACACCACCTACTGGAGGAAGCTGTCCGACAAGGTCCAGGCCGGTGTCGATATGAGCCTGACCTTGGCCGGCGGTGCCGGCGCCATGATGGGCGGCCCGCTCCAGAAGGAGGGCAGCACCACCTTTGGCGCAAAGTACGACTTCCGCATGTCCACCCTCCGCGCCCAGCTGGATTCCAAGGGCAAGCTGAGCTGTCTGCTCGAGAAGCGTGTCGCCGGGCCTGTCATGATGACCGTCGGCGCCGATGTTGACCATGCGACAGTGAGTAGAAAGGTGGAACGCGGCCTGTACGGTTGAGATACTGATGTGTGACCACAGCAATCTGCAAAGCTTGGCCTCAGCATTTCCATCGAGACCGGCGGCGAGGAGCTCCAGGAGCAGCAGGAGATGCTCGGCAGCCAGCCGTCCCCCAACATCCCCTTCTAATCGCGCTCTCGATAGCCTCGTAGTGGTGATGTGACCGTTCCGACTTGTCCAATGACTCTCCGCTCCCATACGATGACGCACGCTCCTCCCCATCCGCAATACTCATAATCCGGCGTTGAGGAGCGAATGAGATGAGCACGGATGAGACCTGTGTCTTGACATCTCCATGCCCCATGTTTTACTATCTTGGTTCGGTGGTTGGTCTGGCATGCAGCATGGTTGATTTTACCCCTTGTGGCGGCTGGCGGCGGGGTGATCCTTTTGCATGACCGACTGACGGAATGATAGACATTTCTTTATCGTTTATCCAACGCTACCCGCGAAGCAGTGGCCGCGTAGGATCCTCAGCAGGGACCAGGGGCGGCCGAGGAGGAATGATATGTACAATAGAGACGGCGGAAGACCGGGCGTAGGGCTCGGTCTGGCTGAAGGGCCAAGCACGTTAAAATGGTGGGCTGGTAGGTGTCCGGCCTTGCTATCACGCAGAAAAGACACGATGCTACCGTGATCTGTCTGTTGGATCATGACATGGGAGGATCTGACGGATTGGATGGTGTAGATATAGCAGAAATCGGATGCATGTAAACCACAGGCCAGTCCCACGATGGATAATGGCTCAATCCCGGGCGGCAAACGCGTGGCCGGCAGGATAATTGATCCCATCTGCCACACGACAACACCTTTCCAAAAGCGCCGCCCTGGTCTAGTACAAGCCCTTGTTATGCCGCCGTCCTCTTGGGGCCCGGGCTTGCGACAAGACAAATCCTTCTGCCGCGACGCTTCGGTATGAACGAGGACATCCGAGCATCATGATTCAAGCTATGGTTGCATTTTACAGCATTGGCAGAGGATTGCTCGGAGGGAGTACACGGAGTGCTAGGGCTGAATAGTGCTGGGCTAACGAGATCCTGCATAAGCCCCCCCTGTCGTTTCCGTAAGAGCAAGGATACTAGGAAATGAGCGACAAGGACAGACAATGGCGGCGAGTGCCATATAAGTCGAAGCCTACCTACCGCAGCCTGCCCTCGCGACAAGGTGAGTTTGTTGTCCAACATCACTGCATATACATTGTGGCAGTGGCGGCTCACGACAAGAATGGAGATCCCTTCGCTCCTGGTGCTGCTCGTCGCCTCCTTGGCGTCCACACCCCTTGCCCAGGGACGCCTCCTCCGGGCCGCTCGATCTTCTGCCCCGACCGTCGACCTGGGATATGCCACGTACCAGGGCTACCACGACGACACGTACGGGCTCAACGTGTGGAAAAGGTATTCCTCGCCGCTCTTTGCCCCAAGGAGGGGGGGGGGTGTAAGATTGACTGACAAAGAATGACTGACAACCGACGCGCTCCAGCGTCCGCTATGCCGCCCCTCCGGTCGGCAGTCTGCGCTGGCAAGCCCCCCAGCCGCCAACCGGCAGCGGGAGCCTCGTCCCGGCCGTTGACCAGCCCCCTCTGTGTCCGCAGACGGGCGGGTACGGGCTCCTTGAGGTTTACGGGTTCGCCTCTGGCCTGGGCGACGAGGACTGCCTCTACGCAAATGTATACGCGGCGCCGAACGCGTCGGATCTGCCGGTTTTTGTCTGGATACGTATGGATCCCTTATCTGCATTTGTAGTGCTTTCTCGTTTTTATGGGCGTCAAGTCTGAATTTGTTGCTCTGAATAATGTTGATCAATCGTGATCCAGATGATGAGAGCTAACACTGGCGTGCTTTTTCCACAGACGGGGGTGGTTATGGAGTCTTCGGGGCTGTTTATGACCCAAGTGTGTTGATGAACACCAATGGTAATGCGTTTATCACCGTTGAGATCCAGTACAGGCTCGGCGCATTCGGTTTCCTGGCATCAGAAGAGGTCAAGGCCCATGGCCAGCTGAATGCGGGCCTCCTGGATCAACGACGCGCTCTCCAATGGGTTCAGGAGCACATCTCCAAGTTTGGGGGCGACCCAGGTCGGGTGACCATAGGTGGCGAGTCCGCCGGGGCTGGTTCCGTCATGTTCCATGCTCTAGGATATGGCGGCGAGCAGACTGACCTCTTCAGTAACGTCAGGAACTCCCTCCCAGGCCCACAAGAGAAGGCACCGAGCTGACTTCCTCCCCAGGTCATAGCCGCAAGCCCTTACGGCTATGCTATCTACGATTATGATGATGCGGTCCCGACAAACTACTACCGCGAATTCGCGAGTCGGGCAGGCTGCGGTCAAAACAGTTCGCGACTCCAGGAATATCCGAGCGCTTTTCAGTGCTTGGTCGAGACAGAGAGCGAAATCTTGCAGTATGCCAGCGGCAATGTTTCGGAATCTTTTGGGACATACGGCAGTTGGGCGTTTCTTCCTGTAATTGACCAGGACTACATCCAAGAGCGACCGTCGGTACAGTTATCCAGGGGATTGGTTGCTGGGCGAAGGTTACTAGTCGGGGTGAGTTCACATCTTCTTGCAGTTCTCCCTGCTTGCCATCGTCTTGAGGTATTGTCTGGGTAGTTCGCTGACGAAATCCACAAAGAACAACGCGAATGAAGGAGTACCTTTGACCAACCCGAGGGTGGAGACGAGAATGGAATACGACGACTTCGTATCACGCACTTTCCCATTATTTTCTCCGTCGGACATAGACCAGCTCAACCACGTGTATCAGATCAACAACTCCGCCCCCGGGGACTCCGGAGTCAGATACGACACCCTCGGGACAGAAGGCCCCACCGCCCTGACGCAGTCCGGCTTCGCCACCGGCATCCAGCAGACGGCGTTCAACATCCAGGCCGAGACGAATTTCTTCTGCCCGGCCCAGTGGCTGGCCGAAGCCTTCGGCTCCCGGGCCGGCCTGCAGGCCTGGAGGTACCAGTTCTCGGTCACGCCGAGCTTCCACGGGGCGGACCTCAGCGCCTACTTCGCAGCCGGCGCGACGACCCCAAACGCCGACTTCCGGCGGGCGTTCCAGAAGGTCTGGGGCAACTTCATCGTCCGCGACGACCCCACCATCACCCTTGACGAGGCGACCGCCGGGTACGCCAACGCCACCGTGCCAGCCGGCGCAGATGGCAACATCGACTGGCCGCAGTACACGGCAGACCAGCCCTACATGATGGACCTGAACACGACGGGCGGGGACCTGACACAGGTCGTAGTCACGGAGGACCTGCAGTACTACCTGCGCTTCGGGGCCGGCATCGTCAACAACTTCCGCCTCGTCGACGGGCTGTCCTGGGAGGCTGGCCGCGGCTCGAGGTGCGACTTCTGGCATGCGGTGTCGTCGAGGGTGCCGCAGTGATAGACTCGAAGCTGCAGAGCTAGTCAGGAGGGCCTAAATAGATCACAGTTCCAATCATCAAACTTCAGTATTTCTGGCAAGAGAGAATGTTCTGTGTCGATTTTTATGAGAAAATGTTGTGCGTCTGTGTGCTGTCCAACAAACATGCCTGAAAGCAATGTTTGAACTTGTCTAACATGAAAAGTGCCCGGCGAAAACTGCCTAAATGAGCACGACGCTCCCAGCTAAAATTGCGACCATCGTCCCCCCCCCNNCCCCACCCAACTCTATCCCATTATATTGTGCCGTTGTCTCCCAGTTGGACACAGAATATGGGTGCCCACGGAGATGACATGGCCGCTGGAACGCCCATTTTGAAAAACATAAACCGTGAACGCCATGCTAGGAAATGAAGTGCGTCGTGCTGTGTCGTGCGCCCTGAGAAGAAATCCAAAGACGCTGTTGAAGAAAGACGTAGACAGGTGACATGACAAGTAAAGAAAGAAAAAACGATAGAACGAATATGATGTAACGACGAGAACCAGCAGAACACTCTCCTTTGCCTGTGAAGAATAAAACAACTTTTAGTGGGCAAGCTCAGCTGCACTATTCCGAAGATATTTGTGACGGGTAGGAAATTCAATGAGTGTTTCTCGGTTGGTAAGGAGTGTTTTTTATCTTTGTGAAAAAGGTTCGAAGGCGAGACTTCAAGGGATGAGTGGCGTTGCGGATTGGAAAGAGATGGAGCAACGAGAGTATTTCCGCATTATTACGGCTCTTCAAAAGAGCGCATCCTCGTACGCGTTACGTTCGACCGACAGAACAGCTGGTCTGGGCATCTTTAGCGTGCCTCGTCGCCCTCGAACCTCCAATCATCGCTGGCGTACTTGGGGCGGCCGACCTTGATACCCCGGGCGACAGCCTGGAAGCGCTTGTTCCACTTGCTCTTTTTCTTGCGCAGGGCGCGCTTGATTCTCTTCCGCGGGTAGTTGACGGGGGACTCGCCTCCGACAAAGATGGCGCCGTCGTACAGGAGAGCCCCGAAGAGCGCCCCGAGTATCGGCCCGCACCAGGGGCCCCAGAACCAGTACGACCCGTTGAAGGTATTCTCGGCCCCGTAGCCCAGGGCGAGGAGGGCAAGACGTGGGCCAATGTCGCGGGCGGGGTTCATGGCCAGACCAGTGTTCCAGCCCAAGGCCATAGAGATGGCAGTGCTGATGAGCCCGATGATGAGCGCGTTCATGCCGGCTCCAGGAGGCGCGTTGCTGTCGTCACCGAGAGCAAGTATTGCGACGGCCATGATGGCTGTGCCTGTAAACTCGGTGAAGAATGCCGTGACAGGATCGATCCACGTGTGGCGAGGGGACGTGAGGAAAGAAGACGCCGTGCCGCTGCTGGCGAGGTCTGTGGTGCTGGCTAGCTCGATGATGCTATTGCGGAAAAGACCAAACGAGATGAGCGCGGCTATAAAGGCACCGAGAATCTGGGCCACACCGTAGACGGGGATCTTGCGCAGGGGAAAGCCGCGGTATATCCACAACATGATCGACATGGCTGGATTGAGATGCGCACCGGAGATGCCACCAGCAATGTAGATGCCCACCATGGTGGCTAGCCCCCACGAGAAAGCGCCCGAGGTAGCGTTGCCAGCAGTGTCCTTGGAGCAAGTGATGACCAGATTGGTGCAGAAGCCGAGAGTGAGTTGGCAAACAACAGCGAGGAGCTCAGCAAGTGGCTCTCGGCATTTCAGGCGGATGACGGACCAGTGTGTGTGCAGGTTGTGGATCTCATCGAGTTCTGGATCGTAGGGCTTCAATTCCTCATCTTCAATCCAGTCCGTGTCGACGGTCTGCACAGGCTCCACACGGCCGCTCCCGAAATACCCTTGGCTATTGGTGTGGTCCCTTTCATCAGGCGTCTTCTGCTCGGCGACTGAAGGGAGCTCAGTCACGTTCACACTCTGGCGGCGGGGCCTCAGGTGTGTCTGTTCAGCATCAGACTTGTCTTGCTTTCCGAGCTGTTCAGATCCTGAGTGCCTGCCTTGCCCCGAAGACACGTAGGCCTTGCGTCCGGCAAAGCCACCGAAGCTACTTTGGCCTGTGTAGGTTCTGAGCAGTCTAAACTCTCTGTCCTGTTGGGCTGCGTGGATGGCACTGGAGATCTTGTGGGGGTTGATCGTCGACTCAACACGGCCAGCCTCCAGGTCGAACTCCTCATTTGCCTGTTGCTCGTGCTGCAGCTGTCCTGGGGCATTTTCGCGAAACTCGCTCTGAGTTGGGATCATGCCAGGACGGACGACATGAGGGAGAGGCTTCGCAAGACCCCATACAGGTCGATTGTTGGTCGCCTGTTCATAAGCTGGGTTGAGGTCCGTGTACCCAGGGTCAACATAAGCTTGGTTTGCCGCTATAGACTCGAGAGGATTGCCCGGTCCAGCAAGAGTGAAGCCAGCCGCCGATTGGCTGTCGCCTCCGACGTCGACGGCAGAAGAGCCTCCATTGCCAAGGAATATCGTCCTGCGCCGCACTGGTCGCCCTCCAAGCGCACTCGGCCCGTTCAAGTTCCATGTCGTGGTCCGCTTCCGCATTCCAGGATTCATGAAGGTCGGCTGTCGCTCCATGTTGGCGCTTCTGCGGAACTGGGAGCTAGAAGTTGACCCGGCTCGTGCTCGACTTTGGCTAGAATCCACTGGCCTGAGACTATTAGAGACAGACCGCCCTCGATTGTGCCGATTTGATGGCCCCGGTTTCTCTGCCTCGGTCGGCTGAGTACCTGTCCTGTTCAAGGCCGCTACCAGCCCGTGTTCTCCTTCGCGGTGTGCCAGAGGGTGTGTCGGATCCGGTTTGACTGGCGAGGCCGGTCGAGATTCCGGGATTGTACCCATCCTCTCAACAGACTGACTGGATGGCTCGTCAGCCATGTCTATGATCGGCCCGCGACAGGGCTTCCCTTTCTTCGGCTTGGGCGTATCCTTGACTGATCCGAGTAACCGGGATCACAATGCCTATGATTGGAAAATGAACCTGCTGGTGGGCTGGCTTGTCCCAAGACGCAGGTGGTGGAGGCAGGTCAGGAGCCTGTAAATTTATCAACCTGCGAAAAAAGTTCCAGAAGACAGGCTCCGATGAGAAACACAGCCATCCCTATAATGGTTTTGAAAATCAATGGCGACAGTTCCAGGAACAAGGAGCCACAAAAAGAAAAATGGGACCGATGTATCGTTGGTTCTGTCAACGCCGGGACCCAGAACCCGGCAAAACGCAGAGACAGGGCGTCGGGATCTTGACACAGAAGTGATCCTGGACTTCGGAGGATTTATTGTGCATGAAAGTATGGGACCCACAGCTTCCACTCGTAAAACAAGCAAACAAAGGTAGAGCTCCGCTGTCAAGCGGACGATTTGCAAGACCATTTCATAGCTCTTGACCCGGGTGATCTGCACTTGCCTCCCGGGGAACACACCAACCTTGCTTCCTAGCGACCGCGTCATAGCTGCGACAGCAAACTCATATGGAGGAAGCGCACAGGAAAGCATGGCAGGTCACCGCGCGAGCTGACCATAGGCGAATTCAGTCGCAGAACCTCAAACTTGAGAGCCTTGACCAACAGAAGATGAGAAAAAAAAATCCCGTGCCTACTGTAGATTTCCTCGATCAGTGGAGACCACCAAAATTAGACCTCCTTGGTCAGAGCTTCTTTTGTTGGGGGCTTGGTTCGCGTGCTTAGGAGGTATCCACAGAGGAAAAGGGGCGATATCAATACCACCGTCCGCGGCTCACTGACAACCTGTCAGGCTGCCTCTGATATCAGGCGTGGTTCAACGGGCACACCGGCGCGGGTCAACCGAACATATATACCAGGACTGCGCGTTAATAGAGGGTCATGTTGGGAACTGCAATTTAGGAGAGGCCGCGGCGTGCTCGGAGGACTCTTGTGATTGGGAGCCAACACATGTGCAGTCAACCTTTGTTCGACGATGACTCACGACAAGAAACCACCACAGTGGCCCAAGCTCCTGCTAGCCAATTTCACATGCAGCGGAACTTTTTTCTTTGCCTGGTTCCTGAAGGACAGCGTGAGCTCCTGTCCACATCAACGTTCTAGAACGTTGCAGTGTTTGGTGGGTACTTGTGGATACGAAATAGTGGGTAGCGAAGCTCGAGTGTAGGCCCCACTGTGTTGCTATCAACAGCAGAGCGGCTCAAGCGGTGCCCCAAGACCTGTCGATGCGCTCAAGACCCGATGAAAATAAATGTTGAAGTGGTCCTGATGACGTCTGATGGTATGAGACAGTAACGGCTGCATGTGTAGAGGAACCATGTACTCGCTTCCCACACGGGCGGTGCCAAAAAGTACACTTACATGTGTGTTCTAAAGTTTTGAATAGAAGCGATGTTGAGTTGCTCGTAAATGTGCTCGTGAAGCCAGGTTACTGGGGCTGCGGCCTCCTTTCCACTTCCGAAAATGGAAGAAGAAATAAGAAAAATATGAAGGAAAATAGGGAGGAGCCCAAAGTCCGATAAATTCCGTCTCGGTAATGGGAAATATGTCCGCGCCTGGATAGGCGTGGCAATGCAATGGTGGGTTGGACCAGGCTGTGGCCATTGCAAATCTTCAAGAAGAGTAACGCGAAGAGTAACGCGATCTGCACGCACCACTGAGCTGACACATGCCTTGTGGCCCTCTCATTTTCAGTGTTTCAGCCCGCATGGTCATCGGGTTGAGGCGCGATGAAGACGGGCAGGTACAGCTGACGATTATGTTCCTTGAGCCTCGGGCGATGACGCCAGTGGCTTGAGCTTCTTGCGACTGTGGAAAGAAGCGTATTCATGAAATAGTCATCTAACCTTGACGAATCTCGCCGAGGCCCTGAGAAACATCGGAGGGCTTGAACATCTTGCTGCGTGCATATCTGTCGGCTCAGTGAGCGCGTGGTGACAGCGGGCATTGATATGAAAAGAAATTTACTGCCTTGACCATGCCGGCCTGGCGATACCCTGAAAAGACGTCGGCATGACTGTCGCTTCGGCTTTTTGGCTGATCTGTTGGCTATGAGTAGGTAGATAAAAGCAAGAATGCAGCGGCCTGCCTCGGCGGTGATTCGATTGCAGGCGTAGGGTCTGCTTAGTCATCATCGTCCAAATGGCAGCTGGAGCCGAACTCCAGCGGGGGATGCCCTTAAACTTTATTTCAACATCGTGGCTTGGCGACCAACAGACGTTGCTCCTTTTCAGCGGCCGGTATTTAAAGAACGGAATTGCATACAAAATCCTCATCGACCATAGGTGTCTCACAATCACAGGACTTAGTAAGTACCGTCGTGGATGACAGGGCCCAATTCGTTCGGGGATTTGTTCGACGTCTTCGTCCGCGTACTCGCCAGGGGCCGGAAACCCGGTCGCCTTGAATTCGTTTACATCACGACACACGTGAGAAAAGTGCGAATCATTTCCAGCAGCCCCGAACAAATTTCAGAGTGGCTATTTTGATCGGATGTTGGAATTCATGCCGTCTTTGACAGACTCTCCATTTACTATTCGTCAACATACACTCTTCATCCACTGCACACTGCACTTCTGACCGCCTTCTCCTCCCTCCAACGAAGACCATGGGCTTTCAGCAGCCAGATTGCAGGCATCGAGAATACCTGCAAGATCGCAAATATGCCAAAGCACCAACCGAGACCTACGGCCTGCGCTACCGGCTCTAAAGCTGCAATGAAAGCTCCGGCAAGGAGGCACCTGACAAAGTTGGAAGCTCCCCTCACCGTTGCAGCTTTCGTCACATTCAGATCTGTGAGCAGTGTATTGCTAATCTAAGTATATGTCAGCACTTGTTGGATGTAATTAGATACATAGGTATATATCATGAGGCTTATCGCGAAGATGCTTGACGTTACGAAACTGATGATGAACTGTAAGATGAGCATAACTGATATGTGCTGTTTGAAAGTCAGCATTGCTATTATGTAGAGACTAGTCGGAGGCGCATGCCACTCACTGTCCTCGTCATCAATGCCACACCATATCCGGCTGCCCAACGGAGGTGACCATGAGCAGGGTATTGCTCCCTTTAGTCGGACAGTCTCGATAGGAAAGTCGGAAATGTCCTCGCCCCTCTGAAGCGAACCATCGAGCTTTTTGCATATACGCCGGTCTGTAACAACAAATTGAAATCAGTCCGCCGACCGTATTGGAAACGGGGTTCGAACGGTCAAATGGATGGCAAACTCACAATACCAGTCTAGAAATTTCCCAGTGCATTTGGCGCCCAAGCCTCCTGCAACCCCAGCTGGCAGGTAAACAAGGCCCGCCTCCAGGTAATTCAGGTTATAGATACTGATACACTGGGATCCAAGTGACGCCTGAATTGTCATCTTGACGCCATACGTGACACCTCCGAAAAACATCGTGCAGAAACTTCCCTTTCGCAAACCATCGGAACGCATGCCAGCGGGTTCGGGATATGGAATTTTCTCTTCACCCTTTCCTCGAGGGGGGTGGCCTTGTCAAGCACGTGTTCTGACTTGGTGATCTTCCAGAAAAGGCTCTGATACAGAAGCCCGTACACTCGCCGGCTTCCATTCCCAACTAGCTTTCTCTGAGTCTCAGAGAAGAAGAGTACAAGTAGCACGCCATGACAGCTGATGAGAATCGTGAGGAACCAAAAGATCCATCGCCAGTCGGCTCTATATGTCAAGACACCGCTCAGGACTGGGCCGAAACTGGGTGCCGTGTTTGTGCTGTCGTGTTGTCAGCAACACCGTCCATGACTTCTAGCGGTAACGACAATGATTTTCTTGCAGGGAAAGGGACTTTTGATTTGATTTTGAGCGAGAGACTTAATCCAGACATAGGAAGGGAGAAATACAAACGGCTCCAAGAACTCACAATAGAATGAGCGTGCCTGTATATGAGCCCATCTCAGAGATTGGGGCAACATCGGATATTACGCCATGCGCCGCACCGAAAGTGCCGGACGAGCCGGCACTCTGTACCATTCGCAGGGTGAACAAGACCGGGTACGAGTTCTGGACAGCCAGCCCGATGTTTGCCCCCAACATGAGGATAAACATTAAAAGATAGACAGGTCTCCTCCCATCATGGTCGGCTAGGTCTCCCATCACGGCCGGGGCCAGCCCAGCCACGACTAGATAGCAGGTTATCGTGAGATTGATGAGCGCCACCGAAACGTTCAGATCCCTGGCCATCGGCACGACGGCGGGGAAATAGATGAAGCTGCTGAGTGTGGAGAACATGGCTCCGAACGAGGCCATCCAGCTTATCCAGTGCTTTTGCCCGCGGGTGAAGACTGAAAATGGTGCTTCCGAGGTAGAAGCGCCGGGAGGAACTTCAAAATTGCTCATGTCTTCCTTTGCGAGCTTCTCAGCTTATTTGGCTGCCAGAGTCGGCACCGGTTGAGGTCTTTCGTCTTTATCCGAGGAATCCATGCTTCACTTATACGGGCTGCACAAGTGATTGACTGATTGAATTGTGTCACGGAGTGAGTCAGAGTACTGCAGAACGGGCGGGAGTGGAATAAGTTGGATGGATTTCTTTGGCGGATGCAAAAGCAGAGATGCGACCTCGGGGGCGGGGGCAGACAATCACCAACAGGCCATCGGTTTCCAGGGTGCAGTAGTGCAATATAATTTTAGATCAAGCAATGAATACTATTGGAGCCGATCTGGAAATGATGTTCGCCAGTTTTGGGACGCCTGTCAGTGTAGGCATTATCAAAACCTGCAATTCTGGCCAAAGATCTTACATCCTCGGCACGTGATTCCCATTACTTTTGTGCATAGAAGCACTTAACGGAACTTTCATACACAGCCCAACTATTTGGGGACTGGAAGTCCACCCTGGGCACTTATGCACATGCATCTATCATTTGCCTGAGCCATTTAGCATCCATCGCTATATAGAATTGACCGTGAGGAACATGCAATTATGGGGACCTCGGACTGAAGTTGAAACTTAGAGGGGCGACATCATCTTACAGAATTCCTTTGATTTCTCCTCTGTTCTCAGATCTGTGAGCTCTTGCCCCTGGTATAGGCCCGGCTTATGGCTGGATTTGGCGCGAATCCGGCAAGCACGGCTGCCTCACGGCCTTGTCTGCGAGCTTCTGAATCGCTCTCAAGGCACTGAGAAAGTCAGCATCTTCGAGACTCGATGATATCCGTACGGCTCTGGTGGCTTACAGTGCTCTTCGGTTCGGCTCTTTAAAATACATGGCAGATCGAAGAACCAAGCCTTTGGTTGTGTAAAGGTCAATGCGATCATCATAATCGCTCTGAGGCTCCGATGCGCCCATCAATTCCCGGTAGGACTCAGCATGGCGCTCAAGGTTCCTCCCGCTGCGTGTTTCACTGAGATCCACTGCGGTATTTGAGTTTAGTTCCCGGGCCAAAATTGATGCTTGCGCGAATGCTTACTTTCGTTGTGGCCCCATATGGCCGCTGAATCAAATATGCACAGCGTGTGTGGAAATTCAGACCGCGGCCTTGTGTTGCCGGGCCATAGATCACAATGTAATAAACACGGCTGAACAGACCGTCCTTCAGACTCCAGGGGCCTCAAGTACCGTGGAATGACAACTTCGAACAGCAGTCTCTTGGCCTCAGTCCAACCATCCTGGGGCACCCTACGTTGCTCTTCTACCTCGCAAAGAGACCTCATCATCTGGGAGAAACACTCCTCCCAAGTTGAGGTCCATCCTTTCTTGATCGGTATGTTGGCTAGCTCCCATGAGTCAGCGAATTTCCTTCTAGGCCTCGGACATCTGGATGCAACTTCGACATCGATCAGCGGGAGGGCTGCCACACTAAAGCCCCCATACCTATGGGCTCTGAATGTTGGAGCTGGGTTCATCGAGGAGGGGCATCCGCATCGATGGTGGAAGTGTGATATGCCTACCTAAATGGGTGGTTGCTTGGAAGCCGAATTTCCCTCCGGGCGACTTTCCCATTGTTCTCGTATGCAATGTGTAAAGGCAGGTTGCCCAGTCCTTAACGTTGGGGTGTACCTCATCCATCTCCACAAATTCAGCTCTGTTCAACGTCAATATCGGCCCACCGGGGAGACTGTGCGGAAGACTTGAGCATTGAAAGAGCTTACATGTAGAAATGGGCATCCGGAAGAGCTTGGTAAGTGCCAAAGGCAACTGGCCGCGCGACGTACTCAGGAACAAAGTCGAATAACGTCTTCTCCGACTCGAATGCACCCTTCATCATGAGTAAGCCGGCCGCTCCAGCTGCACCCTGACGAGAACCTGTTAGTTGAATGCTCGGAGATTGACGCGAGAGAAGAAGCTACCTTTTTGAAAAACACTTCAACTCTGCCATCCGGAAGTTCTACTTCGATTCTCATTGTCTCGACCCACAAGCTTTGGCCAGATCGCGACGTAGAGCAAATCCTGCACGCTGAAGGTAGAGCTGCAGCATTTGGTCAGCACCGAGTACAGCGCATCTCACAATGGTTCCGGGGCTGCTCTTGCGTGGTACCTTCCATGATGCTCTCATCCAGCAAGACATCCTGCCAAAGGGATCAACGCCCTCCAAGTGAGATGCTAATTCAACCATGGTCATTGGAAGATCTTTTCCTGTGAATAAACCAGGCAATAAATCGCAGTATTGAAAGGGCGACATCCCAGGGCCATTGCTCATGTGGGTGGCCACGCGGAGTCTATCAAAGCCTCAGGAGCACTGCGAACCTTGGGGGCCAGTCGCCTATGAAAATAGCCTCAAACCAGGGATGGACGATATCCCTTATCTGGGAAGGCCAGGTGCGGCGTGTTGACCATTAGAACATCGGCTCCAAGCGCCGACGCTCGCCAACGCTCGCCAGGCCGACCAACTGCATAATTCTCGACGGATCAAGGCTGCAACCATGCATCGATTTGCGCAAAGCCGGGGCACAGCCCTAGAGCCCCTGCCTCTGCAGTGTAGGGTGCGGTTGCTGTTACACTGCAGCTTCCCCCGCAGCACCAACTTGCAGATGTGCACGGCCTGCCGACCTTACCATGAATATCACTGATTACTCAATGAACGAGCATATGGGTATCATGGGGAGCCTGTCAAGCTGCTCGAAATCAACCATGTTTATTCGAGCCACATAGTGTGCGGACCACGCCGGACGGCTTTTTGGAGCAATAAACGCACTTGCATCTGGACGATAAGATCAACCTCTTTTGGATATGCTCCGGAATAATCTTTCCGACGCAAAGAGTTATACAAGGCATTTCTTCGTGCCGCCAACGTGGATGGTAGAGACGGATTTGCTCATCAAAGTTGTCTCTAAGGTCAGCGTTGCTCTGGTTCACAGGGATGAGTTGATCGTTTTTCGAGGCTTTCTGGAATGTGAGGAGAAAGTGCCTTTCAGAAAGGAACCAGGAGGGCGACTCAAACGCTCACAAACTTTGAATGCATGGTAGATGAGATCATAACAAGAGACAGCGGGTAACATAGACGGGATTTCATTCAATAGGGAGCTTAGGGTTGCGACGGGTATCAGCACACCGATTTCTTGCTGGCCAGTGAAGCATGACTGAATGAATGGAGCAGGGCAGTTGAGAATGATCCGTTGGGAACCCCCCCAAGGATATTCCAGATATTTCCACCGGCTCCTTGAGACCCTAACCCGCAATTACCCAGTGACGCTGCCAACCGTCGAGGGCCTGGAGCTTCGAGCTCCGGACAGCTTCACTGACGACATATTATACGCTAGGTTCACTCAACTTGTCCTCGAACCCTCAGCAGACCACCTCGCCATCCCTCTAGCCGCAAAGCAGCTTCACCCTCGGCACGCATCACGCCATCCGACCAAGCCATGGCAAACCCAAAGGCTGACAAGATCGAGAAGATCATCGCGCGGCTGCAGGACCGCATCGGTGAGGGGCAGTACTACGAAGCCCAGCAGCAGACCCGCGTGGTGGCGGCGCGGTACATCAAGGCCTCGAACTGGAACGCGGCGATCGAGATCCTCTACAATGTGTCGCAGTCGCTGCTCAAGGCCGGCGAGGGCGGCAGCGGCGGCGACCTCTGCGTGTTCCTGGTCGACGTCTACAAGCAGGCCGAGCTGAAGCCGGACGCCACGTCACGGGGCAGGCTGTTGACCTGTCTGCGGTTGTTCCCGCCCGGCGAGCCGACGAGGAAGAAGTTTGTGGGGGAGATGATCGCGTGAGTTTTGCTTTCCGGCTGTGGACGTGCCACACCCAAGACACTCACGCACATCGACCACGATAGCTGACATGCACGGGCATCGTAGGTGGTCCTCCAAGTTCGGCGAGTACCCCGCAGGCGACCCGGAACTTCACCACGTCGCAGGCAGCCTGTATGCCTCGGAACACGAGACCTACGAGGCTGAGCGCCACCTGGTCCTCGGCACGCGCGACTCGGCCGAGGTGCTCACGCGCATGGAGTACGAGTGGTACAAGGAGGACGACAGCCACACGGCGGCCCTGTACTGCGCGCGCGCGGTGCTCCCTTACCTCCTCGTCGCCAACGTCCGCGCGGCAAACACGGCCTACAGGACCTTCACGTCGGCTCTCAGCGAGGAAAAGGGCGCCGGCCTGGGCGTGCAGGACGTCAGCTCGGCCAGCGCCGACCTGCGCATCTTCCCCAGCCTGCCACTGCTGAACTTCCTGGGCCTGCTGCTCCTGGCCGTGCAGAAGGCGAGCCCGGACCTGTTCAAGCAGCTGCAGACCAAGTACGCGGCGCACATTGCGGAGGCTGGGTCGTGGGACGAGTCGCTCGAGCTCATCGCCGAGATGTACTTTGGCATCCAAAGACCGCGGCAGCACAACCCGCTGTTCGACATGATGGGCAGCCTGTTCGGCGGCGCGCCCGGTGGGGGCGGTGCCGCAGCCAGGAAGCCACCTGTGAGGCGAGTCGAGGCCCCGAGCGCTGAGGGTCTAGATTAGAAAGCCGGATAACCTGAGCCCTGACTGATATTGGTATTGTTGGTGATGGATGATACATGATACATGATACCCACAGACAGCATAGCGAGGCCGATATAGGAAGAGCGTTGGGTGATACAGTCCGGTCTCAAGACAGCCGTGGTTCGTCCTCCTTCTCATACATCCAATTGTCTTCCGACAAGGCCGCAACTTGAGCTCTGAGACTGTCCCTGACGGCTTCAAATAATTCTGGGAAAGCCCTCTGTCAGTAGACGTCGCGGAAAAGTAAAGTTGGCGTTGTAGACTAGCTGCACCTCACCTTCTGGCTCAGCCGGGACACTATTCTGGTCCACAGTGTTCCGGTGGTGTTTCACCGCTTCAGCGAGTCTCTGCCTCTCCTCTGCGTGACAAGCCAATTGTCAGCACTCCAGGTCACGAGCAGAACAGAGTAAAATGCATCATCACGAGGCATCATCGCTGCAGCTGGCTCACTCTCGTTCTCTTGGCGCATGTCAAGTGCGATCTCATCCGGGTCGTCCACCTCCAGCATCGGTGGCTCGTTCAGCTTCACCTTCCCGTCCTTGTCTCGGACGACGATGGCGGACATCGCAGACTTGTCCTCCTCGACATCCAAGCCGCCGAGGTCGCCCGCGTTACTGGATGGGGCCCCGGGATCGTCGGGGTTACTGCTGCCAGGCCCGTCCGTGGGCCGTCTTGTGAGCTGGCCCTGGAAGAGATTCCTGCGGACGCCAGCGTCTGACGAGGCATTTGGGTCAGGGGCGGGGCCGTCTGGCGGTGATTGTTCGGCGGCGGACGGTGCGGGTGGGTGAGGCTGTGTTGTGTCTGAGTATGAGACGGTCGCGGCCGCCGACGCGTGCCTCCGGCCAAATACGGTCTGCCGTGGATGGCCGTACCTGTCTGTCATTATGAAGCCAGGGACCACCGAGAAAACCAGGATGATTGAGTTTTGAGGTGTTTAGTTGCTGTAAGTCAGGTAAAATTTAGGCCGTGGTCTATGTGTACTGTGATTGTTGTAAGTGTTTACACTAGATCCCTGGGACGGATGCGGCCTCTAGCACGGTAGAGCCCAAGCGGGGCTGTCCTCTGGGGAGTCTGCAGGCTTTCGAGTCGCTCCAAGTCGGTAGTCTACATACATCCAACCCTACGACTGGTAGAGAATTCTGCTCCTGTCAAATGGCACTGGAACTCAGTGCAGATAGACCAACCAGCTTTGAGCATGCAGAACGACGTCGGAAATGTTGTTGACTTATTTCCGCACCTGCGCAGGTCAGATCTTGATGGTTAACAGGAAGCTCGAAGAATAGCTGTCTCTCTAGTAATATGCAGTCATCGGCCACTGGGCCTCAAACAAAAGATGCGGAGTTGCCCTCGTGGAGACGGCGAAAGGGGAAATACGTGCTTACAAGGAGCAGAGACATGAGTTTGATCTTGAGGGAGCCTCTGTAAGTAGCGTATCAAGTACCGCGGTATTGCTGTACTGTACTTGCTGTACTTGGTTTTAGGTCAGCAAGTCTCGCTGCATTCCCGCAGCGATTACAGCAGCGCCCCCCTGTTAAATTGAGTGGGGCAGACGCGGTTCACGTCACACCCTGAGCTTCCACTGAGACGCGTTTGGCTCGATACTTTTGGACGTTACCTCTGCTTCCACCGCGGGTTGATCAACAATCATCCAGGAGACAGCTGACAAGACCCAAGTCAGACATTTCCCCGCGCATCTGGTTCCTCAACCTCGCCCTTCCCATGTGGAATTAGAACCGTACCTCCTCCCGTCTCCTTTCACTTCCTCTCACGGCCAGTCCGTGTCGACCTGCCGCCCTCGCCCTCGCCCTCCAGTTCCTCCCCTCCACCATGCCCGCAGCCACCATGACTTCCAACAAGCGCATCCTGGGCGAGACGTCCAGCGCTCGACGGAACATACCCGCTACGCCAGCGGCTTCAAAAAAACAAAAGACTGATCACTTCTCATCCTCTCCCGCCCCTCGCTTCGCCCCCAGCTCCCAGGCAACAAAGATCGCCTCCAGCCAGCCAAAGAGCGCCTTCGAGGCCGAGGTTCTGGAGAAGCTCAGTCAGGACATTTCGGAGCTCAAGCAAAACAACACAGAAAAGGACCAGTCATGGGAGCGTCCCCCCGTCCCGGAGCACTTCAACCCCAGGAGCTCCAGCCTGTGTTTCCAACAGATCGATGCAGAGGAGGGCACGCTGCATGGTGGCAGCCCCACCGTCAAACTGTTCGGCGTGACCGAGGATGGCAACTCGGTGATGCTCCACGTCAAAGACTTCAAGCACTACCTGTTCGTCGCCGCCCCCGTGGGCTTCTCCGACAAGGACTGCATCCCATTCCGGGCCTACCTGGAGACCCAGGTCGCCCAGCACCAACCGGTCATCCACTCGGTGCAGATGGTCATGCGAGAGAACATCTACGGCTTCCAGAACAACACCCAGAACCCTTTCCTGAAAATTACCGTGACAGATCCCAAATTCATCAACAGGGTTCGAACCACTATACAATCATGCAACGCCAACTGGAAAGGCCTCTGGAAGTCTGCCGATGGCCAGATCCTTACCTTTGACAACATTCAATATCTCTTGAGGTTCATGGTGGATTGCAAGGTGCGTTGCCACATAAGTGTGCTTTGGCGTTGCTTATCTGACCTCCGTAGATCTTTGGCATGTCTTGGGTCGAAGCCCCGGTCAGCAAGTACCAGCTGATTCCCGAACGCGACCGGCAGTCCAATTGCCAAATCGAAGCAGAGTGCAGTTATCTGGACCTGATAGCACACAAGCCCACCGGCGAGTGGTCCAAAATGGCACCTCTAAGGATCCTGTCCTTCGATATTGAATGTGCTGGGCGCAAAGGCATCTTCCCAGAAGCCAACCACGATCCTGTCATTCAGATTGCAAACGTCGTCACCAAGTACGGAGAGAAGAAGCCATTCATCCGCAATGTGTTCTGTCTCGACACTACCAGCTCTATCGTTGCAACCCAGATCCTTGAGTTCGGGAGGGAAGAAGACATGTTGATGTCGTGGCGGAATTTCATCGACAAGTTGGACCCGGACATCATCACTGGCTACAACATTGCCAACTTCGATTTCCCTTATCTTCTTGACCGGGCGAAACACCTCAAAGTCAAGGGTTTCGAGTACTGGTCCCGGATCCCGTCTGTCAAGTCAGTGGCGAAAGAGACGAACTTTTCTAGCAAGCAGATGGGTAATCGTGACACCAAAGCCACGAACACGAATGGTCGATTGCAGCTGGACTTGTTGCAGCTGATCCAGCGCGACCACAACCTGCGAAGCTACACCCTGAACTCCGTGTCGTCCCATTTCCTCGGGGAGCAGAAGGAAGATGTGCACTACACCATGATTACTGAGCTCTTCAACGGCACACCCGAGTCCCGGAGACGGTTGGCACTGTACTGTCTCAAGGATGCGTACCTCCCACAAAGATTGATGGACAAGCTCTCGTGTCTGGAAAACTACACCGAGATGGCCAGGGTCACAGGTGTGCCCTTCAATTTCTTGCTGTCCCGCGGCCAGCAGGTCAAGTTCATCAGCCAGCTTTTCCGCAAGGCGCTTGAGCAGAAATTGGTGATTCCAGACCTCAAGGGCGAGGGCAGTGACGACCAGTATGAGGGCGCAACCGTCATCGAGCCGACCCGTGGCTACTACGACGTTCCCATCGCGACTCTGGATTTCGCCTCACTTTATCCTAGTATCATTCAGGCACACAATCTGTGCTACACCACACTGGTCTCGAAGAAGGCGGTTGATGCGTTCAACCTAAAGAAGGACGAGGACTACATTGTCACACCCAATGGCGACCTGTTCGTCACGACGAAACAGAGAAAGGGACTTTTGGCCCAGATTCTTGAGGAATTGCTGTCTGCAAGAAAACAAGCCAAGAGGGAGTTGGCGGCCGAGACAGACCCCTTCAAGAAGGCGGTGTTGAACGGTCGCCAGCTGGCCTTGAAGATCAGCGCAAACTCGGTCTACGGTCTCACTGGTGCGAGCAACGGAAAGCTGCCGTGTCTGGAGATCGCGAGCAGTACCACCAGTTTTGGTCGCCAGATGATCGAGAAGACCAAGAACGAAGTGGAAGCCAAGTACAACATTGCCAATGGCTATTCGCACGATGCGCAGGTCATTTACGGTGACACGGATTCGGTCATGGTCAAGTTCGGCACCAATGACCTTGCAGAAGCCATGAGACTCGGTGAGGACGCATCGCAATTCGTCTCGGCCAAGTTCGTCAAGCCGATCAAGCTGGAATTCGAGAAGGTCTACTTCCCGTACCTATTGATCAACAAGAAGCGATATGCCGGGCTGTACTGGACAAAGCCGGAGAAGTGGGACAAGATGGACACCAAGGGTATCGAAACTGTGAGACGTGACAATTGTCTTCTCGTTCAGACCGTCATCGAGAAGGTGCTTAGAATGATCCTGATCGACCGGGATGTCCCAGGAGCCCAGGAGTGAGTCACCCTGCAGCTGAATTGGCCTCCTTGCTCAACGCTGACTTGTTTGAATAGCTACGTCAAGGACACCATCGCAGACCTGCTGCAAAACAAGGTGGACATGTCCAAGCTTGTCATCACGAAAGCGCTCACAAAGGATGACTACACAGCTAAGCAGGCACACGTGGAGCTGGCGCACCGGATGAAGAAGCGCGACGCAGGCTCGGCGCCAGGACTGGGTGATCGAGTGGCGTACGTGATGGTCAAGGGCGCGGCCGGATCGAAGAACTTTGAGAACTCGGAGGACCCAATCTACGTGCTGGAGCACAACGTGCCCATCGACACAAAATACTACCTGGACAACCAGCTGGCGAAGCCGCTCGGTCGAATCTTCGAGCCCATCCTAGGCGAGACGAAGGCCAAGTCGCTGCTGGCGGGTGCACACACTCGGTCTATCGCGGTGGCAGCACCGACGATTGGTGGGCTGATGAAGTTCGCCAAGAAGACGCAGACGTGCATGGGCTGCAAGAAGCCACTGACAGGCAAGGAAGAGTCCCAAGGCGCGGTGTGCGCCGACGATGCGCCTCGGGTCGGCGAGCTATACAAGAAGACACTGGACAAAGTGTCGGACCTGGAGGTGCGCTTCGGGCGGCTGTGGACGCAGTGCCAGCGCTGCCAGGGAAGCATGCACTGCGAGGTCATCTGCAGCAGCAAGGACTGTCCAATCTTCTACATGCGCATGAAGGCGAAGAAGGACCTGGAGGACGGGAACAAGGAGCTCCAGCGGTTCGACTTTGACCAGGCTGCGATTTGGTAGGCGGGTCATGGTGGTGGTGGTGGGCTGCAGCCATCTTGAATGGGAGTCGGTCGCTTACGAACAGCGTTGGGCTGGCGCATCTTTATGGTGGAGACATACCTAGTACATACATGGATCGAAGGGGGAAATGATTTTGAGATGGCGTCCTGGAAGGGCCGGGCGGGTCGACGAGGACCACCAGGCAGGCGTAGGGATTTGAAATGCGTGATTTGCGTGCGGCCAGGGCAGGGAATAATATACTGATAATATCGTTCAGTCATGAGTATCCATCTCAGCCGCTTTCGCAGGAGGGCATCGGAGGGGCGGTTTCCGAGGCACTGTTCGATTTCCGACGTGGAGTTTGTCGGAGCCGATGACCTGTGAAAGAGGAGAGGAAAATCACAAAGTGAGGATGACCCGGACCCTGAGAATGGAAGTTGTCCACCTGCAGAGTGAGGAACGGCGCGTGGGTAGAGGGTGTGGGGGTGATCCACACTATGGACGGGGCATACATTGTGTATGTAGTAGTATTCTACGTAGTACAGCACGACGTGCCTGCGTGCCTGCACCCCGGATTGAGTGCGGAGGGCGGCGTCGACGCGCAGTACGCGCGCGGGCATCAGCCGCAGCAGCCAGAGCCAGGGGCTCGAAAGGGCCGATGTTCACACCGATGGAGCAGTTCCGGGTTTTCCCTTCTCGGCCTCTTCCTTGTGGCTTCGGGAGATGCAGGGAAAAATTTTCACCTCGGTGGTTCGCCTCGAAAGGGGACCCTGATGCCCTCCTGAGGCAGTCAGGGCACAGCAACAGGACGAAGGCTGCATCTCCAGTCTTTCTCCGTGATCGCTCTTTGGCTCCCCTGGCGCGTGGCAGACGCAGTCGAACAGCTTAGACCCCGGAAAGTATGGCGTAACAGGCTTCAAATTCGACCTGCTAACGGGAATAGCTCGAGCAGACGAATCACAGGCTGGCGATAAGATCTGGTCAAGGCCCCCGGCCCCCGGAAGGCGATCTTGTATTGCCTGGCCGGGGTATGTGCCGCCGCGTGGTAGATGCAGCATTGGGGGAAGGGGGTGATGCAGATCTAACGCTGTACTATGTGATACTATACTATACGTATTGCAGTCTAGTAGCCTTTTTGTAACCACCAAATTGACGGGAGCGCCTGCTACGTGCCGGGCCTTTTCTTTTGCTGGGGTGCTGCACACTAGGCCAATCATTAGCTGAAGAAGACGTCGAGGCCATGTATGCGTCACTTGGGACGACCAGTGCAGAGATAAGAAGCTGGCAGAGACCGACAGCCGATCAAGGTTGGGTGAAGATTGCGTGAAGTAGGTGAAGTAGCCCCCAATTGCCATTGGAGTCGACGGCGTCGCCTCGTTGAGACCTTCCAATATGCAGGCAATGGATCATCTCCGGGCGAGAAGTCGACTGACCAGAGAGAGCTGAGCTCCACATAATAATGCCGCAGAGGAGAGACGAGACTCAGTAGGCGCCCACCAGGTCGATGCCGCAATCGGCGTGTTCCTGGAGATGTTGCATTGCACATGGTGGAGAGCTGGGGGAGGAGAGCAGATCCCTGCGCTTCACTTAGTCCTGCCTCCCACGTAACAGGACCGTAACCGTATGGCTCGGCGGGCTGGCCGGCCGCCACTCCGTAACAAGGCTGATGAATATCAAAGATAACGAACAGACAAATCTTCATTAACAAGTGCGCCGACAGCCCAACTGCGAAGACGGCGCCCGTCCCAGCGCGACCCCCACCGGCATAGGAGCTGTCTGTTAGTCTGATCTTTGACAGTTGCTGTCGCCCCATTGTGCGAGATACGATACACATTGTAGTCTCTGTACATGCCCTGATTCGCTAGTACCCAAGCTGGAGCAAACCATACGCTCGCACACCGGACGGCTGGGGGAAGCAGTGACGGCCATACTTGGTCCTTCCGTGTATAATAAGACGTCCTACCTCGTCGCTTCCTCTTGCTCCCACCATCTCCCCCTCCTGACTCTCCTGGTCTTCTGTCTTCATCCTTCGTGAACATCATCCCCCGTGCTTGCTGTTGTGATACCCGCCACCCTCTCCTAACTCCTGCACAACCGACCGTACGCCCATCTCCTACTGGCATATACAAAACCTCCCACACACTAGAACAACACCGCCCAGCATGTCGAACCTCCCCTCCGAGCCCGAGTTCGAGCAGGCCTACAACGAGCTCGCCTCCACCCTGGAGAACAGCACCCTGTTCAAGAAGAACCCCGAGTACCGCACCGCCCTCAAGATCGCCGCCATCCCCGAGCGCGTCATCCAGTTCCGCGTCCAGTGGGAGGATGACCAGGGCAACGTCCAGGTCAACCGCGGCTACCGCGTCCAGTTCAACTCGGCCCTGGGCCCGTACAAGGGCGGCCTGCGCCTGCACCCCACCGTCAACCTGTCCATCCTCAAGTTCCTGGGCTTTGAGCAGATCTTCAAGAATGCCCTGACTGGATGTGAGTAGTTTTCTCTCCCCCATGTCCTGGGCTCTCTGCGCGCTCGCACCGCGCCCAATCGCCTGCGGAACATGTCAGCTTGCGCAGTCCTGTTGGGTATCGAGGCTAATCATGGCAAATTACAGTGATGATGGGTGGCGGCAAGGGTGGCTCCGACTTTGACCCCAAGGGCAAGTCCGACAACGAGATCCGCCGCTTCTGCGTCGCCTTCATGCGTGAGCTGCAGAGGCACATTGGTGCTGACACCGACGTGCCCGCTGGTGACATCGGCACCGGCGCCCGTGAGATCGGCTACATGTTTGGAACCTACCGCAAGGAGAAGAACAAGTTCGAGGGTGTCCTGACCGGCAAGGGTCTCAACTGGGGCGGCAGTCTGATCCGACCAGGTAGGTCTACTGCTCTACTTTTTTTTGGGAGGGGGAACCAACTTCGTCTGGATTATGAATCGATTGCTGACGAAACCGCCAACAGAGGCCACTGGCTACGGTCTCGTCTACTACGTCGGCCACATGCTGGAGTACGCTGGTGCTGGCACCTGGGCTGGCAAGCGCGTTGCTGTGTCGGGTTCCGGCAACGTCGCGCAGTACGCCGCGCTCAAGTGCATTGAGCTCGGCGCCACCGTCGTCTCGCTGTCCGACTCCAAGGGCTCGCTCATCGCCGAGAAGGGCTTCGCACCCGCCGAGATCGAGGCCATCGCCGGCCTGAAGCTCAAGCACAAGGCCCTCACCGACTTCGTCGCGGCCGCCTCCGACGCCGGCAAGTACAAGTACATCGAGGGCGCCCGCCCTTGGACCCACGTCGGAAGCGTCGACGTCGCCCTGCCCTCGGCGACCCAGAACGAGGTGTCCAAGGAGGAGGCCGAGGCGCTCGTCGCCGCCGGCTGCAAGTTCATCGCCGAGGGCTCCAACATGGGCTGCACGCAGGGCGCCATCGACGTCTTCGAGGCCGAGCGCCAGTCAAAGGGCGCCGCCAGCATCTGGTACGCCCCGGGCAAGGCCGCCAACTGCGGCGGCGTCGCCGTCTCGGGCCTGGAGATGGCGCAGAACAGCGCGCGGCTGTCGTGGACCCGCGAGGAGGTCGACCAGAAGCTCGCCGGCATCATGAAGTCCGCCTTCGAGAACGGCCTCAACACCGCCAAGGAGTACGTCGAGACCAAGGAGGGCGAGCTGCCGTCGCTCGTCGCGGGCTCCAACATTGCCGGCTTCGTCAAGGTCGCCGACGCCATGAGGGAGCAGGGCGACTGGTGGTAAATCACCGGGGCTCCTCCTGTTCTTGACTTGACGAGTTTCCTTTTCCTCTCGGGAGCGAAAAAACAAAAGTTCCTTCTTCCCTTGTGTAAGCTCATCCCGTGGGCTGGGCCGGAGTATTCGGGTGCCATTTGTTTTCATGGCGGGTTCTTCATGGTTAGCGGCGGTGCACAATACCAATTCATGACTTTTTATGACATTCCATCGGTGCCTTTTGACGCTCTTCTTTGGTGCATGTGTGGTGACGTGAGGCCTCGTGGTCCTTCCTGCCTTTCGATGTTTATTTCCATGGTATGAGTTTGGGTCGCCTAGCATGCCCAATGAGATACCGGTCCCACGCCCCTCGTACGATCATGGACCTGCAGTGTCAATGGTAAAAATAGCCCAACTCCGACGAGGAAACAACAATCGTTCTCTCACTCAAGCAGGACTGGCGCCGTCTCGGAACGGTAGATCGCCCGGCGCCCTACGGCGCCCCGTCTGAACTAGGCATCCAGACATTCATTACCTTACTTACAGGAGCTGGGAGTTTGCTGCTCCCATGGGGTTGGGACAGGAAAGCCAATCAATCAGTCAATCAATCTAATCTATGTCAGATCAAGGGCCACTGCCCATCCGGTCTCAACTTTTTTCCTGGTCGTATCGTCCCAATACGCACGTGTGCATGGCGTGATGCCTAGCTAAAATCCCCCGAAGACATGCAACCTTCACCCCACCCCCTTCAAAATCCCACCAACCTTCTGTCATTTCGGGACAATTAAACATTGGAAAAAACAATTGATTGGATGCCAATGCAGATTGATAGACATGAAGGGGAGATAAGAAGATTCGATGTTCGCCGGGTTAATTGGAAAAGTGAGGGGTGAGTTGAGAGAGAGTTTCCTTGCGTCTTCCCCTCCGCTCGAGCCTGCTTCCGCCCCAGTCTTCATGTTGTTCTCAACAAAATGTGCATTGATAGATAAATCTATCGATTGCTGTCTCAGTGATGAATTGACACGCACTCGCCCGCAGGCGGTATTGGCGTGCACGCAAACACACACACACACACAACAAAAGATGCCGCACGCACGCACCCTCACCCGATTATGCCGGTCGCAGCAACAATCATCACCAGAACCTTGAGAATTGTCCGAGGGATCATTTCATTTTTTTTTTTCATTCCCGCCGGAGAAACCTGCAGGGATCCAAGAAAGATGTGAACAGGTGAAAGGGATTGAGTTGGGG